>OX465583.1:377359-494859 GCA_950022655.1 Alentia gelatinosa
CCTCACACCCCTCAGTGTAGTCTCTCTCACACACCTCATACCCCTCAGTGCAGTCTCTCTCACACCCGTCACACCCCTCAGTGCAGTCTAATCTCACACCCCTCAGTGTAGTCTCTCCTCACACCCCTCACACCCCTCAGTGCAGTCTCTCCTCACACCCCTCAGTGCAGTTTCTCTTCACACCCCTCACACCCCTCAGTGCAGTCTCTCCTCACACCCCTCAATGCAGTCTCTCCTCACACCCCTCAGTGCAGTCTCTCCTCACACCCCTCAGTGTAGTCTCTCCTCACACCCCTCACACCCCTCAGTGCATATTCTCCTCACACCCCTCAGTGCAGTCTCTCCTCACACCCCTCAGTGCAGTCTCTCCTCACACCCCTCAGTGCAGTCTCTCCTCACACCCCTCAGTGCAGTCTCTCCTCACACCCCTCACACCCCTCACACCCCTCAGTGCAGTCTCTCCTCATACCCCTCAGTGCAGTCTCTCCTCACAACCCTCACACCCCTCAGTGCAGTCTCTCCTCACAACCCTCAGTGCAGTCTCTCCTCACACCCCTCAGTGCAGTCTCTCCTCACACCCCTCAGTGTAGTCTCTCCTCACACCCCTCACACCCCTCAGTGCAGTCTCTCCTCACACCCCTCAGTGCAGTCTCTCCTCACACCCCTCAGTGCAGTCTCTCCTCACACCCCTCAGTGCAGTCTCTCCTCACACCCCTCAGTGCAGTCTCTCCTCACACCCCTCACACCCCTCACACCCCTCAGTGCAGTCTCTCCTCATACCCCTCAGTGCAGTCTCTCCTCACAACCCTCACACCCCTCAGTGCAGTCTCTCCTCACACCCCTCACACCCCTCAGTGCAGTCTCTCCTCACACCCCTCAGTGCAGTCTCTCTCACACCCCTCACACCCCTCAGTGCAGTCTCTCTCACACCCCTCAGTGCAGTCTCTCCTCACACCCCTCAGTGCAGTCTCTCCTCACACCCCTCAGTGCAGTCTCTCCCCACACCCCTCACACCCCTCAGTGCAGTCTCTCTCACACCCCTCAGTGCAGTCTCTCCCCACACCCCTCAGTGCAGTCTCTCCTCACACCCCTCAGTGCAGTCTCTCCTCACACCCCTCACACCCCTCAGTGCAGTCTCTCCTCACACCCCTCACACCCCTCAGTGCAGTCTCTCTCACACCCCTCACACCCCTCAGTGCAGTCTCTCCTCACACCCCTCACACCCCTCAGTGCAGTCTCTCTCACACCCCTCAGTGCAGTCTCTCTCACACCCCTCACACCCCTCAGTGCAGTCTCCTTCTCCTTCTCCTTCTTCTTCTTCTTCTGCCCCACACGGTCACTTCAGACCCGATATAAAGTCGACAGGTGTAAACGGGCCCCACACGGTCACTTCAGACCCGATATAAAGTGTACAGGTGTAAACGGGCCCCACACGGTCACTTCAGACCCGATATAAAGATGACAGGTGTAAACGGGCCCCACACGGTCACTTCAGACCCGATATAAAGTCGACAGGTGTAAACGGGCCCCACACGGTCACTTCAGACTCAATATAAAGTCGACAGGTGTAAATGGGCCCCACACGGTCACTTCAGACCCGATATAAAGTCGACAGGTGTAAACGGGCCCCACAGGGTCACTTCAGACCCGATAAAAAGTCGACAGGTGTGAACGGGCCCCACACGGTCACTTCAGACCCGATATAAAGTCGACAGGTGTAAACGGGCCCCACACGGTCATTTCAGACCCGATATAAAGTCGACAGGTGTAAACGGGCCCCACACGGTCACTTCAGACCCGCACACCGCTCTCCCCACTTCTCTCGTCGCCGCTCTGCCTGATGTACGCCTGATGTACGCCTGATGTACGCCTGATGTACGCCTGATGTACGCCTGATGTGCGCCTGATGTACGCCTGATGTACGCCTGATGTACGCCTGATGTGCGCCTGATGTACGCCTGATGTACGCCTGATGTACGCCTGATGTACGCCTGATGTACGCCTGATGTGCGCCTGATGTACGCCTGATGTACGCCTGATGTACGCCTGATGTGCGCCTGATGTACGCCTGATGTACGCCTGATGTACGCCTGATGTACGCCTGATGTACGCCTGATGTGCGCCTGATGTACGGCCCCCGCCAGCCGCCACAGCCCCTAGTGGCACCTGCCCCCAGCGAGACAGACGAGAGCCCCCTGGTGGGCGTCCTGCTGCCGCCACGGGACACCCGCTAGGAGGCGTGGTGTCTCTATAAGAGGTGTCTGTAGGTCCAGTCTCACTTCTATATCAAAGTGTCAGAGACAGGTGTCTGTAGGTCCAGTCTCACTTCTATATCAAAGTGTCTATAAGGGGTGTCTGTAGGTCCAGTCTCACTTCTATATCAAAGTGTCTATAAGGGGTGTCTGTAGGTCCAGTCTCACTTCTATATCAAAGTGTCAGAGACAGGTGTCTGTAGGTCCAGTCTCACTTCTATATCAAAGTGTCTATAAGGGGTGTCTGTAGGTCCAGTCTCACTTCTATATCAAAGTGTCTATAAGGGGTGTCTGTAGGTCCAGTCTCACTTCTATATCAAAGTGTCTATAAGGGGTGTCTGTAGGTCCAGTCTCACTTCTATATCAAAGTGTCTATAAGGGGTGTCTGTAGGCCCAGTCTCACTTCTATATCAAAGTGTCTGAGACAGGTGTCTGTAGGTCCAGTCTCACTTCTATATCAAAGTGTCAGAGACAGGTGTCTGTAGGTCCAGTCTCACTTCTATATCAAAGTGTCAGAGACAGGTGTCTGTAGGTCCAGTCTCACTTCTATATCAAAGTGTCTGAGACAGGTGTCTGTAGGTCCAGTCTCACTTCTATATCAAAGTGTCTGAGACAGGTGTCTGTAGGTCCAGTCTCACTTCTATATCAAAGTGTCTGAGACAGGTGTATGTAGGTCCAGTCTCACTTCTATATCAAAGTGTCTATAAGGGGTGTCTGTAGGTCCAGTCTCACTTCTATATCAAAGTGTCTATAAGGGGTGTCTGTAGGTCCAGTCTCACTTCTATATCAAAGTGTCTATAAGGGGTGTCTGTAGGTCCAGTCTCACTTCTATATCAAAGTGTCTATAAGGGGTGTCTGTAGGTACAGTCTCACTTCTATATCAAAGTGTCTATAAGGGGTGTCTGTAGGCCCAGTCTCACTTCTATATCAAAGTGTCTGAGACAGGTGTCTGTAGGTCCAGTCTCACTTCTATATCAAAGTGTCTGAGACAGGTGTCTGTAGGTCCAGTCTCACTTCTATATCAAAGTGTCTGAGACAGGTGTCTGTAGGTCCAGTCTCACTTCTATATCAAAGTGTCAGAGACAGGTGTATGTAGGTCCAGTCTCACTTCTATATCAAAGTGTCAGAGACAGGTGTCTGTAGGTCCAGTCTCACTTCTATATCAAAGTGTCATAGACAGGTGTATGTAGGTCCAGTCTCACTTCTATATCAAAGTGTCATAGACAGGTGTATGTAGGTCCAGTCTCACTTCTATATCAAAGTGTCTGAGACAGGTGTCTGTAGGTCCAGTCTCACTTCTATATCAAAGTGTCTGAGACAGGTGTCTGTAGGTCCAGTCTCACTTCTATATCAAAGTGTCTGAGACAGGTGTATGTAGGTCCAGTCTCACTTCTATATCAAAGTCCAAGTTCAATTAGGACTTTTTCGTGTAAGGACCGTTATGGCAAGTATGTTGTACTCAACAATGGACCAATATGAAGAATAAGTAGTTCTGATAAATGAACCATTATGATCATTAGGCCAGTAATACCAATGGACCATTACGAAAAGTAGACCCTACCCATCAGTAAACCATCAAACAGATTGATTTTATTTATCATGTGACGTTTAACGGGATTTGTCGACGTGCCCGGCCGCCGACCTGGGCTCGTTGTTGTTGTTGTTGTTTTATGGAGGGAGGGTGAGGAGGTGATTTAAGGAGTGGAGAGTGACGAAGACGATCGCCCACTTTGTGAGGAAGGAGAGCGACACTAACTCATTCTCCTTAACAAGGTGGGCTCCAGTGGTTTCACTCTGATGCATGAGCGACCATGCAGAGAGAGGTACAGATTCAGGAGGGGCGAGGACGGACAGAGAGGTGGGGGTGGGGGAGGGTGTGGGCAGGGTGAGGGCAGGGTGAGGGCAGGGTGTGGGCAGGGTGAGGGCAGGATGAGGGCAGGGTGAGGGCAGGGTGTGGGCAGGGTGAGGGCAGGGTGTGGGCTGGGTGAGGCAGGGTAAGGGCAGGGTGAGGGCAGGGTGGGGGAGGGCAGGGTGAGGGCAGGGTGGGGGCAGGGTGTGGGCAGGGTGAGGGCAGGGTGTGGGCAGGATGAGGGCAGGGTGAGGGCAGGGTGTGGGCAGGGTGAGGGCAGGGTGAGGGCAGGGTGAGGGCAGGGTGTGGGCAGGGTGAGGGCAGGGTGAGGGCAGGGTGAGGGCAGGATGAGGGCAGGGTGAGGGCAGGGTGTGGGCAGGGTGAGGGCAGGGTGTGGGCAGGGTGTGGGCAGGGTGAGGGCAGGGTGGGGCAGGGTGAGGGCAGGGTGGGTGAGGGCAGGGTGAGGGCAGGGTGAGGGCAGGGTGTGGGCAGGGTGAGGGCAGGGTGAGGGCAGGGTGAGGGCAGGGTGGGGGAGGGCAGGGTGAGGGCAGGGTGAGGGCAGGGTGTGGGCAGGGTGAGGGCAGGGTAAGGGCAGGGTGAGGGCAGGGTGAGGGCAGGGTGAGGGCAGGGTGAGGGCAGGGTGAGGGCAGGATGAGGGCAGGGTGAGGGCAGGGTGAGGGCAGGGTGTGGGCAGGGTGTGGGCAGGGTGAGGGCAGGGTGTGGGCAGGGTTAGGGCAGGGTGAGGGCAGGGTGTGGGCAGGGTGTGGGCAGGGTGAGGGCAGGGTGAGGGCAGGATGAGGGCAGGGAGAGGGCAGGGTGTGGGCAGGGTGAGGGCAGGGTGAGGGCAGGGTGAGGGCAGGGTGTGGGCAGGGTGTGGGCAGGGTAAGGTCAGGGTAAGGTCAGGGTAAGGTCAGTGTAAGGTCAGGGTGTGGGCAGGGTAAGGTCAGGGTAAGGTCAGTGTAAGGTCAGGGTGTGGGCAGGGTGAGGGCAGGGTGTGGGCAGGGTAAGGGCAGGGTGAGGGCAGGATGAGGGCAGGGTGAGGGCAGGGTGTGGGCAGGGTGAGGGCAGGGTGAGGGCAGGGTGAGGGCAGGGTGTGGGCAGGGTGTGGGCAGGGTAAGGTCAGGGTAAGGTCAGGGTAAGGTCAGTGTAAGGTCAGGGTGTGGGCAGGGTGAGGGCAGGGTGTGGGCAGGGTGTGGGCAGGGTGAGGGCAGGGTGAGGGCAGGGTGTGGGCAGGGTGTGTGAGGGCAGGGTGTGGGCAGGGTGGGGGCAGGGTGGGGGAGGGCAGGGTGGGGGCAGGGTGGGGATGGGGGAGGGCAGGGTGGGGGCAGGTGGAGGGCAGGGTGTGGGCAGGGTGGGGATGGGGGAGGGCAGGGTGTGGGCAGGGTGTGGGCAGGGTGTGGGCAGGGTGTGGGAGGGCAGGGTGTGGATGGGGGAGGGTAGGATGGGGGAGGGCAGGGTGGAGGAGGGCAGGGTGGGGGCAGGGTGGGGGAGGGCAGGGTGGGGGCAGGGTGGAGATGGGGGAGGGCAGGGTGAGGGCAGGGTGGGGGAGGGTAGGGTGTGGATGGGGTAGGGCAGGGTGGGGGAGGGCAGGTTGTGGGCAGGGTGTGGGCAGGGGGAGGGCAGGATGTGGGCAGGGTGTGGGCAGGGTGGTGGGGTTGTAGTATATACAGGGCTGGGTTAGTGTGGTCAGGGAGGGGGGCAGGGTGGTGGGTTGTAGTATATACAGGGCTGGGTTAGTGTGGTCAGGGTGTGGGCAGGGTGGTGGGGTTGTAGTATATACAGGGCTGGGTTAGTGTGGTCAGGGTGTGGGCAGGGTGGTGGGGTTGTAGTATATACAGGGCTGGGTTAGTGTGGTCAGGGTGGTGGGGTTGTAGTATATACAGGGCTGGGTTAGTGTGGTCAGGGTGTGGTCAGGGTGGTGGGGTTGTAGTATATACAGGGCTGGGTTAGTGTGGGCAGGGTGGTGGGGTTGTAGTATATACAGGGCTGGGTTAGTGTGGTCAGGGTGGTGGGCAGGGTGGTGGGGTTGTAGTATATACAGGGCTGGGTTAGTGTGGGCAGGGTGGTGGGGTTGTAGTATATACAGGGCTGGGTTAGTGTGGTCAGGGAGGGGGGCATGGTGGTGGGGTTGTAGTATATACAGGGCTGGGTTAGTGTGGTCAGGGTGGGGGGCAGGGTGGGGGGGTTGTAGTATATACAGGGCTGGGTTAGTGAGGTCAGGGAGGGGGCAGGGTGGGGGGTTGTAGTATATACAGGGCTGGGTTAGTGTGGTCAGGGAGGGGGCAGGGTGGTGGGGTTGTAGTATATACAGGGCTGGGTTAGTGTGGGCAGGGTGGTGGGGTTGAAGTATATACAGGGCTGGGTTAGTGTGGTCAGGGAGGGGGGCAGGGTGGTGGGTTGTAGTATATACAGGGCTGGGTTAGTGTGGTCAGGGTGGGGGGGTTGTAGTATATACAGGGCTGGGTTAGTATGGTCAGGGAGGGGGCAGGGTGGTGGGGTTGTAGTATATACAGGGCTGGGTTAGTGTGGTTAGGGAGGGGGCAGGGTGGTGGGGTTGTAGTATATACAGGGCTGGGTTAGTGTGGGCAGGGTGGTGGGGTTGAAGTATATACAGGGCTGGGTTAGTGTGGTCAGGGAGGGGGGCAGGGTGGTGGGTTGTAGTATATACAGGGCTGGGTTAGTGTGGTCAGGGTGGGGGGGTTGTAGTATATACAGGGCTGGGTTAGTATGGTCAGGGAGGGGGGCAGGGTGGTGGGGTTGTAGTATATACAGGGCTGGGTTAGTGTGGGCAGGGTGGTGGGGTTGAAGTATATACAGGGCTGGGTTAGTGTGGGCAGGGTGGTGGGGTTGTAGTATATACAGGGCTGGGTTAGTGTGGTCAGGGTGGTGGGGTTGTAGTATATACAGGGCTGGGTTAGTGTGGTCAGGGGGGGGCAGGGTGGTGGGGTTGTAGTATATACAGGGCTGGGTTAGTGTGGGCAGGGTGTGGGCAGGGTGGTGGGGTTGTAGTATATACAGGGCTGGGTTAGTGTGGTCAGGGTGGTGGGGTTGTAGTATTTACAGGGCTGGGTTAGTGTGGTCAGGGTGGTGGGTTGTAGTATATACAGGGCTGGGTTAGTGTGGTCAGGGAGGGGGCAGGGTGGTGGGGTTGTAGTATATACAGGGCTGGGTTAGTGTGGTCAGGGAGGGGGGCAGGGTGGTGGGTTGTAGTATATACAGGGCTGGGTTAGTGTGGTCAGGGTGGTGGGGTTGTAGTATATACAGGGCTGGGTGAGTGTGGTCAGGGAGGGGGGCAGGGTGGTGGGGTTGTAGTATATACAGGGCTGGGTTAGTGTGGGCAGGGTGTGGGCAGGGTGGTGGGGTTGTAGTATATATAGGGCTGGGTTAGTGTGGTCAGGGTGTGGGCAGGGTGGTGGGGTTGTAGTATATACAGGGCTGGGTTAGTGTGGTCAGAGAGGTGGGCAGGGTGGTGGGGTTGTAGTATATACAGGGCTGGGTTAGTGTGGGCAGGGTGGTGGGGTTGTAGTATATACAGGGCTGGGTTAGTGTGGTCAGGGTGGTGGGGTTGTAGTATATACAGGGCTGGGTTAGTGTGGTCAGGGAGGGGGCAGGGTGGTGGGGTTGTAGTATATACAGGGCTGGGTTAGTGTGGTGTGGTCAGGGAGGGGGCAGGATGGGGGGTTGTAGTATATACAGGGCTGGGTTAGTGTGGTCAGGGAGGGGGGCAGGGTGGTGGGGTTGTAGTATATACAGGGCTCGGTTAGTGTGGTCAGGGAGGGGGGTTGTAGTATATACAGGGCTGGGTTAGTGTGGTCAGGGTGGTGGGGTTGTAGTATATACAGGGCTGGGTTAGTGTGGTCAGGGAGGGGGCAGGGTGGTGGGGTTGTAGTATATACAGGGCTGGGTTAGTGTGGTCAGGGTGGGGGGCAGGGTGGTGGGGTTGTAGTATATACAGGGCTGGGTTAGTGTGGTCAGGGTGGTGGGGTTGTAGTATATACAGGGCTGGGTTAGTGTGGTCAGGGTGGGGGGCAGGGTGGTGGGGTTGTAGTATATACAGGGCTGGGTTAGTGTGGTCAGGGAGGGGGCAGGGTAGTGGGGTTGTAGTATATACAGGGCTGGGTTAGTGTGGTCAGGGAGGGGGCAGGGTGGTGGGGTTGTAGTATATACAGGGCTGGGTTAGTGTGGTCAGGGTGGGGGGGGGGGGGGGTTGTAGTATATACAGGGCTGGGTTAGTGTGGTCAGGGTGTGGGCAGGGTGGTGGGGTTGTAGTATAAACAGGGCTGGGTTAGTGTGGTCAGGGTGGGGGGGTTGTAGTATATACAGGGCTGGGTTAGTGTGGTCAGGGAGGGGGCAGGGTGGAGGGGTTGTAGTATATACAGGGCTGGGTTAGTGTGGTCAGGGTGGTGGGGTTGTAGTATATACAGGGCTGGGTTAGTGTGGGCAGGGTGGGGGGGGGGGGGGTTGTAGTATATACAGGGCTGGGTTAGTGTGGTCAGGGAGGGGGGCAGGATGGGGGGTTGTAGTATATACAGGGCTGGGTTAGTGTGGTCAGGGTGGTGGGGTTGTAGTATATACAGGGCTGGGTTAGTGTGGTCAGGGTGGTGGGGTTGTAGTATATACAGGGCTGGGTTAGTGTGGTCAGGTAGGGGGGCAGGGTGGTGGGGTTGTAGTATATACAGGGCCGGGTTAGTGTGGTCAGGGAGGGGGCAGGGTGGTGGGGTTGAAGTATATACAGGGCTGGGTTAGTGTGGTCAGGGTGGTGGGGTTGTAGTATATACAGGGCTGGGTTAGTGTGGTCAGGGTGGTGGGGTTGTAGTATATACAGGGCTGGGTTAGTGTGGGCAGGGTGGGGGGGTTGTAGTATATACAGGGCTTGGTTAGTGTGGTCAGGGAGGGGGGCAGGATGGGGGGTTGTAGTATATACAGGGCTGGGTTAGTGTGGTCAGGGTGGTGGGGTTGTAGTATATACAGGGCTGGGTTAGTGTGGTCAGGGTGGTGGGGTTGTAGTATATACAGGGCTGGGTTAGTGTGGTCAGGGTGGGGGGCAGGGTGGTGGGGTTGTAGTATATACAGGGCTGGGTTAGTGTGGTCAGGATGGGGGGTTGTAGTATATACAGGGCTGGGTTAGTGTGGTCAGGGTGGTGGGGTTGTAGTATATACAGGGCTGGGTTAGTGTGGTCAGGGAGGGGGGCAGGGTGGTTGGTTGTAGTATATACAGGGCTGGGTTAGTGTGGGCAGGGTGGGGGGTTGTAGTATATACAGGGCTGGGTTAGTGTGGTCAGGGAGGGGGGCAGGGTGGTGGGTTGTAGTATATACAGGGCTGGGTTAGTGTGGTCAGGGTGGTGGGTTGTGGTATATACAGGGCCGGGTTAGTGTGGTCAGGGTGTGGGCAGGGTGGTGGGGTTGTAGTATATACAGGGCTGGGTTAGTGTGGTCAGGGTGTGGGCAGGGTGGTGGGGTTGTAGTATATACAGGGCTGGGTTAGTGTGGTCAGGGTGGGGGCAGGGTGGTGGGGTTGTAGTATATACAGGGCTGGGTTAGTGTGGTCAGGGAGGGGGGCAGGGTGGTGGGGTTGTAGTATATACAGGGCTGGGTTAGTGTGGTCAGGGAGGGGGCAGGGTGGTGGGGTTGTAGTATATACAGGGCTGGGTTAGTGTGGTCAGGGAGGGGGGCAGGGTGGTGGGGTTGTAGTATATACAGGGCTGGGTTAGTGTGGTCAGGGAGGGGGCAGGGTGGGGGGTTGTAGTATATACAGGGCTGGGTTAGTGTGGTCAGGGAGGGGGCAGGGTGGTGGGGTTGTAGTATATACAGGGCTGGGTTAGTGTGGTCAGGGAGGGGGGCAGGGTGGTGGGGTTGTAGTATATACAGGGCTGGGTTAGTGTGGTCAGGTAGGGGGGCAGGGTGGTGGGGTTGTAGTATATACAGGGCCGGGTTAGTGTGGTCAGGGTGGGGGGGTTGTAGTATATACAGGGCTGGGTTAGTGTGGTCAGGTTGGGGGGGTTGTAGTATATACAGGGCTGGGTTAGTGTAGTCAGGGAGGGGGGCAGGGTGGTGGGGTTGTAGTATATACAGGGCTGGGTTAGTGTGGTCAGGGAGGGGGGCAGGGTGGGGGGTTGTAGTATATACAGGGCTGGGTTAGTGTGGTCAGGGAGGGGGCAGGGTGGTGGGGTTGTAGTATATACAGGGCTGGGTTAGTGTGGTCAGGGTGGGGGCAGGGTGGTGGGGTTGTAGTATATACAGGGCTGGGTTAGTGTGGTCAGGTAGGGGGGCAGGGTGGTGGGGTTGTAGTATATACAGGGCCGGGTTAGTGTGGTCAGGGAGGGGGCAGGGTGGTGGGGTTGTAGTATATACAGGGCTGGGTTAGTGTGGTCAGGGTGGTGGGGTTGTAGTATATACAGGGCTGGGTTAGTGTGGTCAGGGAGGGGGGCAGGGTGGGGGGTTGTAGTATATACAGGGCGTTACCAGGTAATGACCTTGCCACGGAGGGTCACAGTGTAGTGAGGTGGCGTGTGTCCGACATCAATATCAACCTTGTCTCGTTAAGATCTGTTCAGCAGTTGTAGGTCATTTCCGTGTCCCACAGTTCTGATACATATAACGCCAAATGCGCCATGTTGATTGTTTAGAAACGGGCAGTCGCCAAAAGACACCTGTTCTAGTCGGTGCATTATTGTAGGGGAAACCAATGAAAGTCTTGGGTCAGAGCTCGTATCCCATCGAGTATGAAATGCGTAGTAATTCTCAAGCCGAAGCAACTAGAGTTAGGTAGCGATTCAAACAAGATGAGAAAGAACTCTGAATGGGTTTCTGAATGATCTCACCCTTCACATTGACTAATGGGCCTACATTTGTGACATAATCCACCATTGGATATTTTTTCCTAAATATCTCATGGGCATTGGATACGAGTTCTTAATGTTAAGTCTAAGGAGAAAAATACCAGGGGTGAGATAAAGTTTAGGAATGGAGGGTCATTATGAATGTTGTTTGTTAAGAAATGTCACCACTTGACAACTGTTTAAGTTGGCGCATACAGTTTAGGAATAGACGGTCATTATGTGTAACATATCTAACAACAGAGGGATACTTTAATAATCACTTTATGACTACAGTTAAGGAATAGACGGTCATTATGTGTAACATATTTAACAACAGAGGAATACTTTAATAATCACTTAATGCATACAGTTTAGGAATAGACAGTCATTATGTGTAACATATTTAACAACAGAGGGATACTTTAATAATCACTTAATGACTACAGTTTAGGAATAGACGGTCATTATGTGTAACATATTTAACAACAGAGGAATACTTTAATAATCACTTAATGCATACAGTTTAGGAATAGACGGTCATTATGTGTAACATATTTAACAACAGAGGAATACTTTAATAATCACTTAATGCATACAGTTTAGGAATAGACAGTCATTATGTGTAACATATTTAACAACAGAGGAATACTTTAATAATCACTTAATGCATACAGTTTAGGAATAGACGGTCATAATGTGTAACATATTTAACAACAGAGGAATACTTTAATAATCACTTAATGCATACAGTTTAGTAATAGACGGTCATAATGTGTAACATATTTAACAACAGAGGAATACTTTAATAATCACTTAATGCATACAGTTTAGGAATAGACGGTCATTATGTGTAACATATATAACAACAGAGGAATACTTTAATAATCACTTAATGCATACAGTTTAGGAATAGACGGTCATTATGTGTAACATATTTAAAAACAGAGGAATACTTTAATAATCACTTAATGCATACAGTTTAGGAATAGACGGTCATTATGTGTAACATATTTAACAACAGAGGAATACTTTAATAATCACTTAATGCATACAGTTTAGGAATAGACGGTCATTATGTGTAACATATATAACAACAGAGGAATACTTTAATAATCACTTAATGCATACAGTTTAGGAATAGACGGTCATTATGTGTAACATATTTAACAACAGAGGAATACTTTAATAATCACTTAATGCATACAGTTTAGGAATAGACGGTCATTATGTGTTACATATATAACAACAGAGGAATACTTTAATAATCACTTAATGCATACAGTTTAGGAATAGACGGTCATTATGTGTAACATATTTAACAACAGAGGAATACTTTAATAATCACTTAATGCATACAGTTTAGGAATAGACGGTCATAATCTGTAACATATTTAACAACAGAGGAATACTTTAATAATCACTTAATGCATACAGTTTAGGAATAGACGGTCATTATGTGTAACATATTTAACAACAGAGGAATACTTTAATAATCACTTAATGCATACAGTTTAGGAATAGACGGTCATTATGTGTAACATATTTAACAACAGAGGAATACTTTAATAATCACTTAATGCATACAGTTTAGGAATAGACGGTCATTATGTGTAACATATATAACAACAGAGGAATACTTTAATAATCACTTAATGCATACAGTTTAGTAATAGACGGTCATTATGTGTAACATATTTAACAACAGAGGAAATACTTTAATAATCACTTAATGCATACAGTTTAGGAATAGACGGTCATTATGTGTAACATATTTAACAACAGAGGAATACTTTAATAATCACTTAATGCATACAGTTTAGGAATAGACGGTCTTTATGTGTAACATATTTAACAACAGAGAGAATACTTTAATAATCACTTAATGCATACAGTTTAGGAATAGACAGTCATTATGTCTAACATATTTAACAACAGAGGAATACTTTAATAATCACTTAATGCATACAGTTTAGGAATAGACGGTCATTATGTGTAACATATATAACAACAGAGGAATACTTTAATAATCACTTAATGCATACAGTTTAGGAATAAACGGTCATTATGTGTAACATATTTAACAACAGAGGAAATACTTTAATAATCACTTAATGCATACAGTTTAGGAATAGACGGTCATTTTGTGTAACATATTTAACAACAGAGGAATACTTTAATAATCACTTAATGCATACAGTTTAGGAATAGACGGTCATTATGTGTAACATATTTAACAACAGAGGAATACTTTAATAATCACTTAATGCATACAGTTTAGGAATAGACGGTCATAATGTGTAACATATTTAACAACAGAGGAATACTTTAATAATCACTTAATGCATACAGTTTAGGAATAGACAGTCATTATGTGTAACATATTTAACAACAGAGGAATACTTTAATAATCACTTAATGCATACAGTTTAGGAATAGACGGTCATTATGTGAAACATATATAACAACAGAGGAATACTTTAATAATCACTTAATGCATACAGTTTAGGAATAAACGGTCATTATGTGTAACATATTTAACAACAGAGGAAATACTTTAATAATCACTTAATGCATACAGTTTAGGAATAGACGGTCATTTTGTGTAACATATTTAACAACAGAGGAATACTTTAATAATCACTTAATGCATACAGTTTAGGAATAGACGGTCATTATGTGTAACATATTTAACAACAGAGGAATACTTTAATAATCACTTAATGCATACAGTTTAGGAATAGACGGTCATAATGTGTAACATATTTAACAACAGAGGAATACTTTAATAATCACTTAATGCATACAGTTTAGGAATAGACAGTCATTATGTGTAACATATTTAACAACAGAGGAATACTTTAATAATCACTTAATGCATACAGTTTAGGAATAGACAGTCATTATGTGTAACATATTTAACAACAGAGGAATACTTTAATAATCACTTAATGCATACAGTTTAGGAATAGACGGTCATTATGTGTAACATATATAACAACAGAGGAATACTTTAATAATCACTTAATGCATACAGTTTAGGAATAGACAGTCATTATGTGTAACATATTTAACAACAGAGGAATACTTGGGGTCACCAAATGACTACAATGTTCAATGTGTTTGATAAAGTGGCAGCGTCTCGTTTATTTAGTCTGTTGTCGGCGCATGCGTTCACTGAGTCTACTGACATATAACAAACTCCGCGCGTACATCCCGACGTGTCCCTAGCGGATACCCGGGGAACCAGTGTAGTGTTGGGGGGGGGGGAGTCACTGAGCATTTTGAACCCGTGCCTTATGGATGGCCTTTTGTAATTTGACATTGTGTTGCTATGGCTACATCTAATGTCTAAGTCTAGCACGGTGGTCCCATGTTTTGAATTGTCAATACTTGGAGACCATCATATTCAACTTTCAGGGAATTGACATGGGTTTTTAATTGGCACATTTGATTGTCAGATATTCCTTTAATAATCAACTTCGGTGGCCATCTTTAACTTGGAATCCTGGGATATTTAGAGAAAGAGCAATTACAAAATGTATTAACCTGCCCATTATTTGTTACCCAATAGAATCTGAAGGCTTCAACATTGACATCACTTTTGAAGAACAGGATCACAAGATAGTGACTGACTCACTATCGCTCTGTCCTTTTTAACAACTCACCTCGGGTCTATGAAGAACAGGATGACAAGATGCTAATCACTGACTCACTATCGCTCTGTCCTTTTTAACAACTCACCTCGGGTCTATGAAGAACAGGATGACAAGATGCTAATCACTGACTCACTATCGCTCTGTCCTTTTTAACAACTCACCTCGGGTCTATGAAGAACAGGATGACAAGATGCTAATCACTGACTCACTATCGCTCTGTCCTTTTTAACAACTCACCTCGGGTCTATGAAGAACAGGATGACAAGATGCTAATCACTGACTCACTATCGCTCTGTCCTTTTTAACAACTCACCTCGGGTCTATGAAGAACAGGATGACAAGATGCTAATCACTGACTCACTATCGCTCTGTCCTTTTTAACAACTCACCTCGGGTCTATGAAGAACAGGATGACAAGATGCTAATCACTGACTCACTATCGCTCTGTCCTTTTTAACAACTCACCTCGGGTCTATGAAGAACAGGATGACAAGATGGTAATCACTGACTCACTATCGCTCTGTCCTTTTTAACAACTCATCTCGGGTCTATGAAGAACAGGATGACAAGATGGTAATCACTGACTCACTATCGCTCTGTCCTTTTTAACAACTCACCTCGGGTCTATGAAGAACAGGATGACAAGATGCTAATCACTGACTCACTATCGCTCTGTCCTTTTTAACAACTCACCTCGGGTCTATGAAGAACAGGATGACAAGATGCTAATCACTGACTCACTATCGCTCTGTCCTTTTTAACAACTCACCTCGGGTCTATGAAGAACAGGATGACAAGATGCTAATCACTGACTCACTATCGCTCTGTCCTTTTTAACAACTCACCTCGGGTCTATGAAGAACAGGATGACAAGATGCTAATCACTGACTCACTATCGCTCTGTCCTTTTTAACAACTCACCTCGGGTCTATGAAGAACAGGATGACAAGATGCTAATCACTGACTCACTATCGCTCTGTCCTTTTTAACAACTCACCTCGGGTCTATGAAGAACAGGATGACAAGATGCTAATCACTGACTCACTATCGCTCTGTCCTTTTTAACAACTCACCTCGGGTCTATGAAGAACAGGATGACAAGATGCTAATCACTGACTCACTATCGCTCTGTCCTTTTTAACAACTCACCTCGGGTCTATGAAGAACAGGATGACAAGATGCTAATCACTGACTCACTATCGCTCTGTCCTTTTTAACAACTCACCTCGGGTCTATGAAGAACAGGATGACAAGATGCTAATCACTGACTCACTATCGCTCTGTCCTTTTTAACAACTCACCTCGGGTCTATGAAGAACAGGATGACAAGATGGTAATCACTGACTCACTATCGCTCTGTCCTTTTTAACAACTCACCTCGGGTCTATGAAGAACAGGATGACAAGATGCTAATCACTGACTCACTATCGCTCTGTCCTTTTTAACAACTCACCTCGGGTCTATGAAGAACAGGATGACAAGATGCTAATCACTGACTCACTATCGCTCTGTCCTTTTTAACAACTCACCTCGGGTCTATGAAGAACAGGATGACAAGATGCTAATCACTGACTCACTATCGCTCTGTCCTTTTTAACAACTCACCTCGGGTCTATGAAGAACAGGATGACAAGATGCTAATCACTGACTCACTATCGCTCTGTCCTTTTTAACAACTCACCTCGGGTCTATGAAGAACAGGATGACAAGATGCTAATCACTGACTCACTATCGCTCTGTCCTTTTTAACAACTCACCTCGGGTCTATGAAGAACAGGATGACAAGATGCTAATCACTGACTCACTATCGCTCTGTCCTTTTTAACAACTCACCTCGGGTCTATGAAGAACAGGATGACAAGATGCTAATCACTGACTCACTATCGCTCTGTCCTTTTTAACAACTCACCTCGGGTCTATGAAGAACAGGATGACAAGATGCTAATCACTGACTCACTATCGCTCTGTCCTTTTTAACAACTCACCTCGGGTCTATGAAGAACAGGATGACAAGATGCTAATCACTGACTCACTATCGCTCTGTCCTTTTTAACAACTCACCTCGGGTCTATGAAGAACAGGATGACAAGATGCTAATCACTGACTCACTATCGCTCTGTCCTTTTTAACAACTCACCTCGGGTCTATGAAGAACAGGATGACAAGATGCTAATCACTGACTCACTATCGCTCTGTCCTTTTTAACAACTCACCTCGGGTCTATGAAGAACAGGATGACAAGATGCTAATCACTGACTCACTATCGCTCTGTCCTTTTTAACAACTCACCTCGGGTCTATGAAGAACAGGATGACAAGATGCTAATCACTGACTCACTATCGCTCTGTCCTTTTTAACAACTCACCTCAGGTCTATGAAGAACAGGATGACAAGATGCTAATCACTGACTCACTATCGCTCTGTCCTTTTTAACAACTCACCTCGGGTCTATGAAGAACAGGATGACAAGATGCTAATCACTGACTCACTATCGCTCTGTCCTTTTTAACAACTCACCTCGGGTCTATGAAGAACAGGATGACAAGATGCTAATCACTGACTCACTATCGCTCTGTCCTTTTTAACAACTCACCTCGGGTCTATGAAGAACAGGATGACAAGATGCTAATCACTGACTCACTATCGCTCTGTCCTTTTTAACAACTCACCTCGGGTCTATGAAGAACAGGATGACAAGATGCTAATCACTGACTCACTATCGCTCTGTCCTTTTTAACAACTCACCTCGGGTCTATGAAGAACAGGATGACAAGATGCTAATCACTGACTCACTATCGCTCTGTCCTTTTTAACAACTCACCTCGGGTCTATGAAGAACAGGATGACAAGATGCTAATCACTGACTCACTATCGCTCTGTCCTTTTTAACAACTCACCTCGGGTCTATGAAGAACAGGATGACAAGATGCTAATCACTGACTCACTATCGCTCTGTCCTTTTTAACAACTCACCTCGGGTCTATGAAGAACAGGATGACAAGATGCTAATCACTGACTCACTATCGCTCTGTCCTTTTTAACAACTCACCTCGGGTCTATGAAGAACAGGATGACAAGATGCTAATCACTGACTCACTATCGCTCTGTCCTTTTTAACAACTCACCTCGGGTCTATGAAGAACAGGATGACAAGATGCTAATCACTGACTCACTATCGCTCTGTCCTTTTTAACAACTCACCTCGGGTCTATGAAGAACAGGATGACAAGATGCTAATCACTGACTCACTATCGCTCTGTCCTTTTTAACAACTCACCTCGGGTCTATGAAGAACAGGATGACAAGATGCTAATCACTGACTCACTATCGCTCTGTCCTTTTTAACAACTCACCTCGGGTCTATGAAGAACAGGATGACAAGATGCTAATCACTGACTCACTATCGCTCTGTCCTTTTTAACAACTCACCTCGGGTCTATGAAGAACAGGATGACAAGATGCTAATCACTGACTCACTATCGCTCTGTCCTTTTTAACAACTCACCTCGGGTCTATGAAGAACAGGATGACAAGATGCTAATCACTGACTCACTATCGCTCTGTCCTTTTTAACAACTCACCTCGGGTCTATGAAGAACAGGATGACAAGATGCTAATCACTGACTCACTATCGCTCTGTCCTTTTTAACAACTCACCTCGGGTCTATGAAGAACAGGATGACAAGATGCTAATCACTGACTCACTATCGCTCTGTCCTTTTTAACAACTCACCTCGGGTCTATGAAGAACAGGATGACAAGATGCTAATCACTGACTCACTATCGCTCTGTCCTTTTTAACAACTCACCTCGGGTCTATGAAGAACAGGATGACAAGATGCTAATCACTGACTCACTATCGCTCTGTCCTTTTTAACAACTCACCTCGGGTCTATGAAGAACAGGATGACAAGATGCTAATCACTGACTCACTATCGCTCTGTCCTTTTTAACAACTCACCTCGGGTCTATGAAGAACAGGATGACAAGATGCTAATCACTGACTCACTATCGCTCTGTCCTTTTTAACAACTCACCTCGGGTCTATGAAGAACAGGATGACAAGATGCTAATCACTGACTCACTATCGCTCTGTCCTTTTTAACAACTCACCTCGGGTCTATGAAGAACAGGATGACAAGATGCTAATCACTGACTCACTATCGCTCTGTCCTTTTTAACAACTCACCTCGGGTCTATGAAGAACAGGATGACAAGATGCTAATCACTGACTCACTATCGCTCTGTCCTTTTTAACAACTCACCTCGGGTCTATGAAGAACAGGATGACAAGATGCTAATCACTGACTCACTATCGCTCTGTCCTTTTTAACAACTCACCTCGGGTCTATGAAGAACAGGATGACAAGATGCTAATCACTGACTCACTATCGCTCTGTCCTTTTTAACAACTCACCTCGGGTCTATGAAGAACAGGATGACAAGATGCTAATCACTGACTCACTATCGCTCTGTCCTTTTTAACAACTCACCTCGGGTCTATGAAGAACAGGATGACAAGATGCTAATCACTGACTCACTATCGCTCTGTCCTTTTTAACAACTCACCTCGGGTCTATGAAGAACAGGATGACAAGATGCTAATCACTGACTCACTATCGCTCTGTCCTTTTTAACAACTCACCTCGGGTCTATGAAGAACAGGATGACAAGATGCTAATCACTGACTCACTATCGCTCTGTCCTTTTTAACAACTCACCTCGGGTCTATGAAGAACAGGATGACAAGATGCTAATCACTGACTCACTATCGCTCTGTCCTTTTTAACAACTCACCTCGGGTCTATGAAGAACAGGATGACAAGATGCTAATCACTGACTCACTATCGCTCTGTCCTTTTTAACAACTCACCTCGGGTCTATGAAGAACAGGATGACAAGATGCTAATCACTGACTCACTATCGCTCTGTCCTTTTTAACAACTCACCTCGGGTCTATGAAGAACAGGATGACAAGATGCTAATCACTGACTCACTATCGCTCTGTCCTTTTTAACAACTCACCTCGGGTCTATGAAGAACAGGATGACAAGATGCTAATCACTGACTCACTATCGCTCTGTCCTTTTTAACAACTCACCTCGGGTCTATGAAGAACAGGATGACAAGATGCTAATCACTGACTCACTATCGCTCTGTCCTTTTTAACAACTCACCTCGGGTCTATGAAGAACAGGATGACAAGATGCTAATCACTGACTCACTATCGCTCTGTCCTTTTTAACAACTCACCTCGGGTCTATGAAGAACAGGATGACAAGATGCTAATCACTGACTCACTATCGCTCTGTCCTTTTTAACAACTCACCTCGGGTCTATGAAGAACAGGATGACAAGATGCTAATCACTGACTCACTATCGCTCTGTCCTTTTTAACAACTCACCTCGGGTCTATGAAGAACAGGATGACAAGATGCTAATCACTGACTCACTATCGCTCTGTCCTTTTTAACAACTCACCTCGGGTCTATGAAGAACAGGATGACAAGATGCTAATCACTGACTCACTATCGCTCTGTCCTTTTTAACAACTCACCTCGGGTCTATGAAGAACAGGATGACAAGATGCTAATCACTGACTCACTATCGCTCTGTCCTTTTTAACAACTCACCTCGGGTCTATGAAGAACAGGATGACAAGATGCTAATCACTGACTCACTATCGCTCTGTCCTTTTTAACAACTCACCTCGGGTCTATGAAGAACAGGATGACAAGATGCTAATCACTGACTCACTATCGCTCTGTCCTTTTTAACAACTCACCTCGGGTCTATGAAGAACAGGATGACAAGATGCTAATCACTGACTCACTATCGCTCTGTCCTTTTTAACAACTCACCTCGGGTCTATGAAGAACAGGATGACAAGATGGTAATCACTGACTCACTATCGCTCTGTCCTTTTTCACAACTCACCTCGGGTCTATGAAGAACAGGATGACAAGATGCTAATCACTGACTCAGTATCGCTCTGTCCTTTTTAACAACTCACCTCGGGTCTATGCTCACATCGGACCAGTACTGGCCGCCATTTGGTCCGAGCTGCTGGTACCCGCCTGAGACGAGTCGATGGCCAGGAACCAGTGTACATTCTGTCAGATTGATTTTGCAAGGTGTTTTTTTGTTGTTATCAAAACACTTTGAAAAGTTCTATTCATGAAAGGTTGGCGATTGTTCCCAGTAATTTTAAACCGATGTAAATAAGTTATTTTGGTGATTTCGTCAGAGAGGCGTGATTTGCAAAGTTCAAGGTCGTTTGGGAATCACCCATTACCGGTCCTAATATTTATTTGGACGGTTATCCAGTCTATCGGTACCTAGAGCCGCCATTTTGTCATTTCAGCCGCTCGACCAATAGGATTGCACGGGCGTGTTGACTGCGGGATGACTCTGATGACGTCTGCTGATAGCAGACGACATTCGTCTGACAGCGCCCCGAGCCGCTAGGCGGCGCCCCATCTCCCCATATATCGCCCACATGCATTATACAATGGCGCGGGGGCCCTGATCCCCCCGTCTTTTTGCGGGGCTTCTCGAGGCGGGGAATATTTTCAAGTTAATTCGTCCTGATGACAGCAGGCGGCGCCGCGGATTTCCCGCCAAAGCGCGGGGCTTTAATTCTATCACCGCCGCCGCGCGCGCTGCCCGCATCGACCCGCCCCCTGCCGGCCCGGCGCCTAATCACTTTGCCGTAGCGTGCTGTATAAATAACGGCGCCAAATTGGAAAACGAAGCTAAATGGCTAAGTGGTGCCGACGAGAAATGGTGCTATTGACGGGCGAGGCATCATTTCATATACACGAGCCGCGCGCGCCGAGAGCGAGTTTAGGCGTTTAAATGAAAGTCATTTCAGGCGAAATTGAAGCCGGGGTGAGGCTGATCCGCCGGCCTCCCCGCCATCAGATAATGTATAAATTATTACAAAGATGCGGCTACACTCACAACTTAGTTTGCCCAAATTAATTATTCAGCTGATAAAGCGCCAAGTCACGTTTTTTCTCGCGCGCCGCGTGAGGCCCGCGCAGATGCCTAAGCCTCGTTCTGATACGGACGGAAGCCATTTTACCGGAAGTGGGGGGTGTTTGTCAAATAAGGCGGCGGTAAATGGGAACTGATTGAGGGGGTGTAGGGGGGCGTGTAGGGGGGGGGGGCGTGTAGGGGGGGCGTGTACGGGGGGGGGGGGGGCGTGTAGGGGGCGGGGGTTTACTCGTGATTCGGAGGCTGCCGTTTACGTTTCCCGCCAAATGAGACTCAATCTGCGCCAAGCCCCGCCAAATGTCGTCTGCCGGACGCGCCCTGGCCCGCCGCCGCTAGAGGCGCCACCGCATAAGTCACTGACAGCCTTCTGCTGGTGCGCGCGGCTCCACCCCGATACAACGCGGGCCCACCCGTTACAACGCGGCTCCACCCCGATACAACGCGGCTCCACCCCGATACAACGCGGGCCCACCCCGATACAACGCGGCCCCACCCCGATACAACGCGGCCCCACCCCGATATAACGCGGCCCCACCCCGATACAACGCGGCTCCACCCCGATACAACGCGGCTCCACCCCGATACAACGCGGCTCCACCCCGATACAACGCGGCTCCACCCCGATACAACGCGGCTCCACCCCGATACAACGCGGCTCCACCCCGATACAACGCGGGCCCACCCCGATACAACGCGGCCCCACCCCGATACAACGCGGCCCCACCCCGATATAACGCGGCCCCACCCCGATACAACGCGGCTCCACCCCAATACAACGCGGGCCCACCACGATACAACGCGGCTCCACCCTGATACAACGCGGCTCCACCCCAATACAACGCGGCTCCACCCCGATACAACGCGGCTCCACCCCGATACAACGCGGCTCCACCCCGATACAACGCGGGTACACCCCGATACAACGCGGCTCCACCCCGATACAACGCGGGCCCACCACGATACAACGCGGCTCCACCCCGATACAACGCGGCTCCACCCCGATACAACGCGGCCCCACCCCGATACAACGCGGGTACACCCCGATACAACGCGGGTACAACTCAGTTATTACAAAAAACCCACCTTCTTCTAACAATTTGCGCACGCTTTGTTCTCCTTTTCTGTGTGAAAACTCAGAATACTGGCATCACACACAAAAATTGAAGAAAGTTTAAGAGGGGGTTCCACTGGGCTCCCGACGCACACCACCGCGATTTGACCTCCCGATACAAACAGAAAATGGCAGCGGAATGGTAGCTGATATGGCGGCAGGGAGGTTTCTGGGTAACCTTCCATGCATACCCTGAACGTTTCCTGCGGTTGGATGCAACGACTGAGTGGCAGTTGGGGAAATAAAACTGGTCTAGGGGACTTGTATGGGGTCATAAAACGTGCGCGACGATCGCATCGCACCAGTGGGGCCGGGCCTTTTAACCCTTAAAGGACGATTCCAGCCCAGGCCGAATGATGCCTTGAGGCATCAACCGGCCAAGGCCGAATGATGCCTCAAGGCATCATTTCTCTAAAATCAATGAAATTGTTTTTGACAAGGAAATAATTTATCGATATAGATAAAATCTTCAGGAAATGTAGCTATAACATAGTGAGCTAAAACAAGCGAAATATTATTGGTTACCAATAATATCACTTGATAGAACATCAAATTATGACTTTATCTAAAATGTGTTCGTCCTCTAAAGATATGCACTATCACTAGCAGCCGTCCATACAGTGACAGTTCTGCCACAGGTGGCCGTCCTCAAAGGGTTAAAAAAAAGCCCATAAGACTGCAGCACCGACCACAGATTCTCACCGACCGATCACCGATTGTAATCTGGAAGGAGAATGTCGCTGTCTTATACCCTCAACGACGCTTGCCGATCACACCTCTCCACTTTATGACCTTGTACAGCGACCCGAGTGGGATCAAAGAGAGCCGCCGGGAGCCGAGCCGCGGTGAGCCACCGGCCATTGGTGTGGATTCATAATTCAAGGTTTAATAACTTGGGATCCAATTGAGATATCGGAAAAGGGGTTTCAGATTTATCATCGCCTCTGTCTCCCCTACAAATCAATGTAAGGCACTTGTATATCGGACACGGGGATAGGTAGCATCGCTCTTCAGACGGCCTGCTCAGAATCGGGAACAGACGGTGAAGTGCGAACAGCCACAAGATTAAAGTCGGGCAGAGTCGGTCATTACCCCCATGCTAGTAATGCCTGTGTTCTCAGGGCCAGGTGGCGCCACTGTGAGTTGTGGGACACGCCTTTAAGTCGGGTCTAGCTGCAGGGTGTAACGTGTGTTCTCAGGGCCAGGTGGCGCCACTGTGAGTTGTGGGACGTGCCTTTAAGTCGGGTCTAGCCGCAGGGTGTAACGTGTGTTCTCAGGGCTAGGTGGCGCCACTGTGAGTTGTGGGACACGCCTTTAAGTCGGGTCTAGCCGCAGGGTGTAACGTGTGTTCTCAGGGCTAGGTGGCGCCACTGTGAGTTGTAGGACGCGCCTTTAAGTCGGGTCTAGCTGCAGGGTGTAACGTGTGTTCTCAGGGCTAGGTGGCGCCACTGTGAGTTGTGGGACACGCCTTTAAGTCGAGTCTAGCCGCAGGGTGTAACGTGTGTTCTCAGGGCCAGGTGGCGCCACTGTGAGTTGTGGGACACGCCTTTAAGTCGGGTCTAGCTGCAGGGTGTGACGTGTGTTCTCAGGGCCAGGTGGCGCCACTGTGAGTTGTGGGACACGCCTTTAAGTCGGGTCTAGCTGCAGGGTGTGACGTGTGTTCTCAGGGCCAGGTGGCGCCACTGTGAGTTGTAGGACGCGCCTTTAAGTCGGGTCTAGCTGCAGGGTGTAACGTGTGTTCTCAGGGCTAGGTGGCGCCACTGTGAGTTGTGGGACACGCCTTTAAGTCGGGTCTAGCCGCAGGGTGTAACGTGTGTTCTCAGGGCTAGGTGGCGCCACTGTGAGTTGTGGGACACGCCTTTAAGTCGGGTCTAGCCGCAGGGTGTAACGTGTGTTCTCAGGGCTAGGTGGCGCCACTGTGAGTTGTGGGACACGCCTTTAAGTCGGGTCTAGCTGCAGGGTGTGACGTGTGTTCTCAGGGCCAGGTGGCGCCATTGTGAGTTGTGGGACACGCCTTTAAGTCGGGTCTAGCCGCAGGGTGTAACGTGTGTTCTCAGGGCTAGGTGGCGCCACTGTGAGTTGTGGGACACGCCTTTAAGTCGGGTCTAGCCGCAGGGTGTAACGTGTGTTCTCAGGGCTAGGTGGCGCCACTGTGAGTTGTGGGACACGCCTTTAAGTCGGGTCTAGCCGCAGGGTGTAACGTGTGTTCTCAGGGCCAGGTGGCGCCACTGTGAGTTGTAGGACGCGCCTTTAAGTCGGGTCTAGCCGCAGGGTGTGACGTGTGTTCTCAGGGCTAGGTGGCGCCACTGTGAGTTGTGGGACACGCCTTTAAGTCGGGTCTAGCCGCAGGGTGTAACGTGTGTTCTCAGGGCTAGGTGGCGCCACTGTGAGTTGTGGGACACGCCTTTAAGTCGGGTCTAGCTGCAGGGTGTGACGTGTGTTCTCAGGGCTAGGTGGCGCCACTGTGAGTTGTGGGACACGCCTTTAAGTCGGGTCTAGCTGCAGGGTGTAACGTGTGTTCTCCGGGATCGTCTTTGAGTTCACTTTGTCCACACTGAGATCCGGTAAAAGATACCGACGTTTCAGGAAACACACCCTCACATCAAACACGATGTCATCCTACTCGGGCTGGCCTGGGCTGTGACGTCAGACCACCTCCGCCAGTCTCCGCCTCAAATAACGCCACAGTCGAGAATTGCGCCGAGTCTGAGTGCCGGGAGATCGCGGCCGGGTTTTTGTGAGGCAGACGCAGAGTGAAATAATGAATTCCCTTAACGCGGGACACAAAAGACGGCCATGAAGGGCAAACTTGTATCGGCCGGAACTGGCCCAGTACGCATGCGCGAGGTGTAATAGTAGTGGCTATATATAAACAGGAGACCGCCCTGCCGCCTACCGGACAACAGCCGAACCAGGCCGCCTCAGACGCCAGCCCCGATCACGTGTCCATCTCTCGTCCAATCAAACACGCCGACACAAGCCCGGCGGAGATGTCATATCCAATTAGACGGCTCAGGTCCGTGTTTACGTCTCGGGAGACTTCGCACACTGGGCTTTCCCTTGCCGATTTTCTCTTTACTACTAACCTATTTTTGGAGCCGTGAGCAAATTCATCATTGATATAATAAATCCCATTTAGATTTGCCTGCAACAGATTTCTTGGTCGATGTTGCCAAAAAAATCAAAAATACAACTCAACAGCTTTCCAATTTGCTTTGATGCTTGGCTTTTATCTACGGATTGCAACATTTCCACCGCAAGTCGCCATTGTCAAGTATTTTAAACAAAAAATATCGAAGATCAGGGCATAGATCAGTTATCGTCTGTCTTTTTTTTACTTCAAAGCAGCTAGTAGCTGCTGACAAATTTATCGGTATCATAATTCATTTGGTTGAATCTTGATGTAGAGGTGGGTTTCCATCGGCCGAATATTCCACGCCGATCTCCAGGCAGAAACAATGACCGATTATTTGTGTACAGCGACAACTGGGAATCAGCATGTGAAATTTTCGGCGATTATTTTCTTAGAGATTATTCAATGAAGCCATTACCGACAGATTTTTAAATTTTTTTATAAGCACATAATGCATGCTGTTGGTTGGTATTGCATCATGGCGTCTCCGCTGTAGACACATTTCAGTAATTTGTGATCACGATTAGCAAACTAACAACAAAGACAAGAATGACCATGGGATGAGTGGTGAATGCTCCTTTTCCGTCTATTTTCCTGATTTCATTTGGCAATTCATTCCATAAGGTTTGGCCCTTTCGTAAAATTCAGTTGGAGGTTTTCTTTATGAGACGAGGCGCCTGAGACCGCGGACCGAGCTGCTCCCGGACGACGTCGTCCGCCGCTGCGTGCTGCGTGCTGCGTGCTGCGTGCTGCGTGCTGCGTGCTGCATGCTGCGTGCTGCGTGCTGCGTGCTGCTTGCTGCGTGCTGCGTGCTGCGTGCTGCGTGCTGCTTGCTGCGTGCTGCGTGCTGCGTGCTGCGTGCTGCGTGCTGCGTGCTGCGTGCTGCGTGCTGCGTGCTGCGTGCTGCATGCTGCGTGCTGCTTGCTACGTGCTGCGTGCTCCCAGCTGCGTGCTGCTTGCTCCGTGCTGCGTGCTGCGTGCTGCGTGCTGCTTGCTGCGTGCTGCGTGCTGCGTGCTGCGTGCTGCGTGCTGCTTGCTGCGTGCTGCGTGCTGCGTGCTGCGTGCTGCGTGCTGCGTGCTGCGTGCTGCGTGCTGCGTGCTGCGTGCTGCGTGCTGCGTGCTGCGTGCTGCGTGCTGCGTGCTGCGTGCTGCGTGCTGCGTGCTGCGTGCTGCGTGCTCCCAGCTGCGTGCTGCGTGCTGCGTGCTGCGTGCTGCGAGCTCCGTGCTCCGTGCTCCGTGCTCCGTGCCCCGTGCTCCGTGCTACGTGCTCCCAGCTCCGTGCTCCCAGCTCCGTGCTCCCAGCTCTGTGCCCCGTGCCCCGAGATCCGAGCTCCGTGCTCCCAGCTCCGTGCTCCGTGCTCCTTGCTCCGTGCTGCGTGCTGCGTGCTGCGTGCTCCCAGCTGCGTGCTGCGTGCTCCCAGCTGCGTGCTCCCAGCTGCGTGCTGCGTGCTGCGTGCTCCCAGCTGCGTGCTGCGTGCTGCGTGCTGCGTGCTCCCAGCTCCGTGCTACGTGCTCCGTGCTCCATGCTACATGTCCCGTGCTCCGTGCCCCGTGCTCCCAGCTCCGTGCTCCGTGCTCCGTGCTCCGTGCTCCCAGCTCCGTGCTACGTGCTCCGTGCTCCATGCTCCGTGCTCCGTGCCCCGTGCTGCGTGCTGCGTGCTCTGTGCTCAGTGTTCCCAGCTCCGTGCCCCATGCTCCATGCTCTGTGCTCCGTGCTCCGTGCTCCCAGCTCCCAGCTCCCAGCTCCCAGCTCCGTGCTCCGTGCTCCCAGCTCCGTGCTCCGTGCTCCGTGCCCCGTGCTCCCAGCTCCGTGCCCCGTGCTCCCAGCTCCGTGCTCCGTGCTCCGTGCTCCGTGCTCCCAGCTCCGTGCCCCGTGCTCCCAGCTCCGTGCTGCGTGCTGCGTGCTGCGTGCTGCGTGCTCCCAGCTCCGTGCCCCGTGCTCCCAGCTCCGTGCTGCGTGCTGCGTGCTGCGTGCTCCCAGCTCCGTGCCCCGTGCTCCCAGCTCCGTGCTGCGTGCTGCGTGCTCCGTGCTCCCAGCTCCGTGCCCCGTGCTCCCAGCTCCGTGCTGCGTGCTCCCAGCTCCGTGCTGCGTGCTGCGTGCTGCGTGCTCCCAGCTCCGTGCCCCGTGCTCCCAGCTCCGTGCCCCGTGCTCCCAGCTCCGTGCTGCGTGCTCCGTGCTCCCAGCTCCGTGCCCCGTGCTCCCAGCTCCGTGCTCCGTGCTCCCAGCTCCGAGCTCCGAGCTCCGTGCTCCCAGCTCCGTGCTCCGTGCTCCGTGCCCCGTGCTCCCAGCTCCGTGCTCCGTGCTCCCAGCTCCGTGCCCCGTGCTCCCAGCTCCGTGCTGCGTGCTGCGTGCTGCATGCTCCGTGCTCCCAGCTCCGTGCTCTGAGCTCCCAGCTCCACGCAGTCCTCTCTTGCGACAGTAGGACACAACGTTTTTGTTGGCCAACGGAAAATGAAGTTTCGGCCAAGTTTACAAAAAAAAGCACCATTGACTCTCTGGATGAGTAGCAAGTGTTGTTGGTGCTGCCCAAAACATCTCGGTACTGATGACGGGTGACATTTCAGGTCACTGAGGCATTTAGACCTGATGACTAATCAGATATTTCATCTGCAACGCTGGAGTATTTCTTTAAATCTGCATTCTATCAACAATTAATTCCAGCCAGTTTGATTTGGTCGGCAGCCTAAGATATGGTGGTGCCAGATTACGTATTTTGGGTTTGAGAAATCGGTGCCGATGCTTGGGATTTTCCAGTTTACACTGACTGGTACTTTATCGGGAAGGTGTAATAATCTGTCAGCGGTGCCAGATTCTTTAACCAGTAGTCAAAATGTGCAGGTGTAAAGTGAGCCTTTAGGTAGGCTGAAATAATCGGGGGTGTTTTGTCTGTTAGTGGAAATAGGTCTTTAGGACAGTTAAAAAAATTGGTGGCGTTTTCTGTTGGCAAGTGGAAACAAGCCTTTAGTAGACCTGAAATAATCTGTAAGAGTCTTAGTCGGTCAGTGAAATCAGGCCTTTAGTAGACCTGAAATAATCTGTAAGTCTTAGTCGGTCAGTGAAATCAGGCCTTTAGTAGACCTGAAATAATCTGTAAGAGTCTTAGTCGGTCAGTGAAATCAGGCCTTTAGGGGAAAAAATAATCGGTGCTGTTTCTTGACAGCCAGTGGAAACAGGCCTTTATGTAAGCTGAAATAATCGGCGGCGTTTAAACTCTGTCACGTACAGTAGCCTAATCTTATCGACTAGCTAACCCAGTGACAAGAAAGGAGAATTCAGAATATCTTCTATGCTAAATGAAGAAGACAGATAACCATACACAGATATGTATTAATAACATATATTATAAAAAAGTATACAGTTACATAACAATTCTCATCAACATACAAAATCATATACACTTCTGTAGTGTTCATATAATATAAGTCCTCTTGGTCAAAGCAGTACTCACAGTCTATCACTCTCAGTTATTGTTCAATGTCTCCTTGACTTGTGGATATAGATGATCCAAAGTAGTGGTAGCAGTCATCAGTGTTTTTGTCAGGGGAGACCTGGCTGTGTGGGTGTGTGTTATCGGGTGTTTTTGTGAGGGGAGACCTGGCTGTGTGGGTGTGTGTTATCGGGTGTTTTTGTCAGGGGAGACCTGGCTGTGTGGGTGTGTGTTATCGGGTGTTTTTGTCAGGGGAGACCTGGCTGTGTGGGTGTGTGTTATCTGGTGTTTTTGTCGGTGGAGACCTGGCTGTGTGGGTGGGTGTTATCGGGTGTTTTTGTGTGGGGAGACCTGGCTGTGTGGGTGTGTGTTATCGGGGCGGGTGTTTTTGTCAGGGGAGACCTGGCTGTGTTGGTGTGTGTTATCGGGTGTTTTTGTCAGTGGAGACCTGGCTGTGTGGGTGGGTGTTATCGGGTGTTTTTGTCAGGGGAGACCTGGCTGTGTGGGTGGGTGTTATCGGGTGTTTTTGTGTGGGTGTGTGTTATCGGGTGTTTTTGTCAGTGGAGACCTGGCTGTGTGGGTGTGTGTTATCGGGTGTTTTTGTCAGGGGAGACCTGGCTGTGTGGGTGTGTGTTATCGGGTGTTTTTGTGAGGGGAGACCTGGCTGTGTGGGTGTGTGTTATCGGGTGTTTTTGTCAGGGGAGACCTGGCTGTGTGTGTGTGTTATCGGGGCGGGTGTTTTTGTGAGGGGAGACCTGGCTGTGTGGGTGTGTGTTATCGGGTGTTTTTGTGAGGGGAGACCTGGCTGTGTGTGTGTGTGTTATCGGGTGTTTTTGTGAGGGGAGACCTGGCTGTGTGGGTGTGTGTTATCGGGGCGGGTGTTTTTGTGAGTGGAGACCTGGCTGTGTGGGTGTGTTATCGGGTGTTTTTGTCAGGGGAGACCTGGCTGTGTGGGTGTGTGTTATCGGGTGTTTTTGTCAGGGGAGACCTGGCTGTGTGGGTGTGTGTTATCGGGGCGGGTGTTTTTGTCAGTGGAGACCTGGCTGTGTGGGTGTGTGTTATCGGGGCGGGTGTTTTTGTGAGGGGAGACCTGGCTGTGTGTGTGTGTGTTATCGGGGCGGGTGTTTTTGTCAGGGGAGACCTGGCTGTGTGGGTGTGTGTTATCGGGGCGGGTGTTTTTGTCAGTGGAGACCTGGCTGTGTGGGTGTGTTATCGGGTGTTTTTGTGTGGGTGTGTGTTATCGGGTGTTTTTGTCAGGGGAGACCTGGCTGTGTGGGTGTGTGCTATCGGGGCGGGTGTTTTTGTCAGGGGAGACCTGGCTGTGTGGGTGTGTTATCGGGGCGGGTGTTTTTGTCAGGGGAGACCTGGCTGTGTGGGTGTGTGTTATCGGGTGTTTTTGTCAGTGGAGACCTGGCTGTGTGGGTGTGTGTTATCGGGGCGGGTGTTTTTGTCAGGGGAGACCTGGCTGTGTGGGTGTGTGTTATCGGGTGTTTTTGTCAGGGGAGACCTGGCTGTGTGGGTGTGTTATCGGGGCGGGTGTTTTTGTCAGGGGAGACCTGGCTGTGTGGGTGTGTGTTATCGGGTGTTTTTGTGAGGGGAGACCTGGCTGTGTGGGTGTGTGTTGTTGGGGCTGGTGTTTCGGGCCGGCCGGTATCGAGTTATCTGAGTATGTTATCCGCACGTCTGTCGCATGATCGGCTTTCATCTAATTGCCTCTCGTTGTGCGTGGTGTCTGTGTCCCGCAGTGTCCGGGTTTGTATCACAGCCGCCCTGACAGCTGTAAGCACATAAACCTCCCCCGTTACCAGCTACACAAACAGTCACCATATATCATAAAACTATCTCCCTGTTACCAGCTACAACCACTGAAACATTTAAATATACAAACAGTCACAATATATCATAAAACTATCTCCCTGTTACCAGCTACAACCACTGAATCATTTAAATATACAAACAGTCACAATATATCATAAAACTATCTCCCTGTTACCAGCTACAACCACTGAATCATTTAAATATACAAACAGTCACAATATATCATAAAACTATCTCCCTGTTACCAGCTACAACCACTGAAACATTTAAATATACAAACAGTCACAATATATCATAAAACTATCTCCCTGTTACCAGCTACAACCACTGAAACATTTAAATATACAAACAGTCACAATATAACATAAAACTATCTCCCTGTTACCAGCTACAACCACTGAATCATTTAAATATACAAACAGTCACAATATATCATAAAACTATCTCCCTGTTACCAGCTACAACTACTGAATCATTTAAATATACAAACAGTCACAATATATCATAAAACTATCTCCCTGTTACCAGCTACAACCACTGAATCATTTAAATATACAAACAGTCACAATATATCATAAAACTATCTCCCTGTTACCAGCTACAACCACTGAATCATTTAAATATACAAACAGTCACAATATATCATAAAACTATCTCCCTGTTACCAGCTACAACCACTGAAACATTTAAATATACAAACAGTCACAATATATCATAAAACTATCTCCCTGTTACCAGCTACAACCACTGAAACATTTAAATATACAAACAGTCACAATATAACATAAAACTATCTCCCTGTTACCAGCTACAACCACTGAATCATTTAAATATACAAACAGTCACAATATATCATAAAACTATCTCCCTGTTACCAGCTACAACCACTGAATCATTTAAATATACAAACAGTCACAATATATCATAAAACTATCTCCATGTTACCAGCTACAACTACTGAATCATTTAAATATACAAACAGTCACAATATATCATAAAACTATCTCCCTGTTACCAGCTACAACCACTGAATCATTTAAATATACAAACAGTCACAATATATCATAAAACTATCTCCCTGTTACCAGCTACAACCACTGAATCATTTAAATATACAAACAGTCACAATATATCATAAAACTATCTCCCTGTTACCAGCTACAACCACTGAATCATTTAAATATACAAACAGTCACAATATATCATAAAACTATCTCCCTGTTACCAGCTACAACCACTGAAACATTTAAATATACAAACAGTCACAATATATCATAAAACTATCTCCCTGTTACCAGCTACAACCACTGAATCATTTAAATATACAAACAGTCACAATATATCATAAAACTATCTCCCTGTTACCAGCTACAACCACTGAATCATTTAAATATACAAACAGTCACAATATATCATAAAACTATCTCCCTGTTACCAGCTACAACCACTGAATCATTTAAATATACAAACAGTCACAATATATCATAAAACTATCTCCCTGTTACCAGCTACAACCACTGAATCATTTAAATATACAAACAGTCACAATATATCATAAAACTATCTCCCTGTTACCAGCTACAACCACTGAATCATTTAAATATACAAACAGTCACAATATATCATAAAACTATCTCCCTGTTACCAGCTACAACCACTGAAACATTTAAATACACAAACAGTCACAATATATCATAAAACTTTGTCTCTATAATTCTAAACCTGTGCAGTACTTATAATATTTACAAACTGCTGTACTCTATACCGTATGAATTCTGTACTGCACCTTGTTCCGTACTGCTGTAGCTTTAGTTCCAAAAGTCTGTCCTAATTCTAAAAACTCGTTTTGACAAAGATTTAGAGATTCAAACTAATGACGAGTGACGCAGTGTTCACCTCATTATAATGACGAGTGACGCAGTGTGAAACTCGTTATAATGACGAGTGACGCAGTGTGAAACTCGTTATAATGACGAGTGACGCAGTGTTAGCCTCGTTATAATGACGAGTGACGCAGTGTGAAACTCGTTATAATGACGAGTGACGCAGTGTGAAACTCGTTATAATGACGAGTGAAGCAGTGTGAAACTCGTTATAATAACGAGTGACGCAGTGTTAGCCTCGTTCTGGGTCGCTGTGAGATGCGCATGCGCGTGTGGCGTCTATTTGTCGTCTGCTCTTCACAAAGATGGCGGCGTCTGACGTGTTTTCAGACAAATCTCGTCTGCTATCAGGTGTCGCGCTGTTTGTTCGCCGACAAAAGCCTTTTTCATGAGAGGAAAAAAAGGTGGGGATTTATCCTCAAATAGGAAGTTGCTCCTCCGTGAGATTATGAGGACTTTAGCGCGGTGTTCTGCTGTCAGCGGCTCTCCCGGGAGGCGGGCGGGGGGGAGGGAGAGTTCTCATGGTGCTAAAAGTATATCGGACAAATTGTCTTGAAAATTAGAACCAATGTTCTGAAAATTGAATATGATGATCTGAAAGTGTCATGAAACACATATCTAACATGAAAGTCGGGGGTCGCTTTTTTATCTAGAAATTAGTATTATGATAGTATTGTAATGGGAAATAGAAATTCTGAAAATTTGATTTTCACACAGTAAAACCCTTGTCATTTTCACAGAATATAACAATTGTATAATAGAAAACATTTAAGTTCTAGAAAGCATAGGTAATGGTCCTAAATTTTGAAAGGCACATTTTCTATATAAATCATACAGATAAAAATGTGCCTATTCTATTCATCAAGGGGTGATATTTAGAGTCGGATCGGTCACAGACGGGGTGATATTTAGAGTCGTATCGGTCTCAGACGGGGGTGATATTTAGAGTCGTATCGGTTACAGACGGGGGTGATATTTAGAGTCGTATCGGTCACAGACGGGGTGATTTTTAGAGTCATATCGGTCTCAGACGGGGGTGATATTTAGAGTCGTATCGGTCACAGACGGGGGTGATATTTAGAGTCGTATCGGTCACAGACGGGGGTGATATTTAGAGTCGTATCGGTCTCAGACGGGGGTGATATTTAGAGTCGTATCGGTCACAGACGGGGTGATATTTAGAGTCGTATTGGTCACAGACGGGGTGATATTTAGAGTCGTATCGGTCTCAGACAGGGGTGATATTTAGAGTCGTATCGGTCACAGACGGCGGTGATATTTAGAGTCATATCGGTCACAGACGGGGTGATATTTAGAGTCGTATCGGTCACAGACGGGGTGATATTTAGAGTCGTATCGGTCACAGACGGGGTGATATTTAGAGTCGTATCGGTCACAGACGGGGGTGATATTTAGAGTCGTATCGGTCACAGACGGGGGTGATATTTAGAGTCGTATCGGTCACAGACTGGGTGATATTTAGAGTCAATCGGTCACAGACGGGGTAATATTTAGAGTCGTATCGGTCACAGACGGGGGTGATATTTAGAGTCGTATCGGTCACAGACGGGGGTGATATTTAGAGTCGTATCGGTCACAGACTGGGTGATATTTAGAGTCGATCGGTCACAGACGGGGTGATATTTAGAGTCGTATCGGTCACAGACGGGGTGATATTTAGAGTTGTATTGGTCACAGACGGGGTGATATTTAGAGTCGTATCGGTCACAGACGGGGTGATATTTAGAGTCGTATCGGTCACAGACGGGGTGATATTTAGAGTTGTATCGGTCACAGACGGGGGTGATATTTAGAGTCGCATCGGTCACAGACGGGGGTGATATTTAGAGTCTTATCAGTCACAGACGGGGTGATATTTAGAGTCGTATCGGTCACAGATGGGGTGATATTTAGAGTCGTATCGGTCACAGACGGGGGTGATATTTAGAGTCGTATCGGTCACAGACGGGGGTGATATTTAGAGTCGTATCAGTCACAGACGGGGTGATATTTAGAGTCGTATCGGTCACAGACGGGGTGATATTTAGAGTCGTATCGGTCACAGACGGGGTGATATTTAGAGTCGTATCGGTCACAGACGGCCACTAAGGGGAGACGGGTGATTTTTAGAGTTGTGTCTCCGTCTTACACCCACAGTGGATTTGCTCGCCCTCACCTCTCTCCCTCTTCTCTAATCCCTCTCCCCGCGCTGTGGCGGCGCCCGGGCTCTCAACCAACACGTTAAGACGTGTCGGCGGCGTGTCGGCGGCGTGTCGGCGGCGTGTCGGCCCCCGCCCGGCTCCCCGTCTCTCACTGCACCCCTCGTCCCGCCCGCCGCCCGCTGCACGGCGCTGCCGGCGGGCGTCAGTCTAAGCCCGAGTCAACATGGCGTCTCTCAGGCCGCCATTGTGGGTGGCATTAGAACCGCGCGATCACTGCCCCCGCCGCCCCGCCCGCCGCACCGCCGCCAGGGGTCAGGTCGGTGCGTACACATCGGCCGCCAGGCGCGCCGTGTAAACAGCGCCGCCCAGCGGTGAGATCTGGCGGCGTCTGGAGCGCGTCTAATGGCCGGGCGCCGCCGTCAAAAGATCCAATCGTCCTCTACTCTCCCCCCACACTCCCAACGACTCCCACTCTCCCCCCGAGTTCCCGTCTACACCCGAAAAAAGATCCAATCGTCCTCCCGTCTTACACTCCCGAACACTCCGCTCCACTCCGAGTTCCCGTCCCTCACTCCGCTCCACTCCGAGTTCCCGTCTCACTCTTCACCCAGAGTTCCCGTCCCTCACTCTTCGCCCAGAGTTCCCGTCTCACTCTTCGCCCAGAGTTCCCGTCTCACTCTTCGCCCCGAGTTCCCGCCCCTCACTCCGCTCCACTCCGAGTTCCCGTCTCCACTCTTCGCCCCGAGTTCCCGTCTCACTCTTCGCCCCGAGTTCCCGTCTCACTCTTCGCCCAGAGTTCCCGTCCCTCACTCTTCGCCCAGAGTTCCCGTCCCTCACTCTTCGCCCAGAGTTCCCGTCCCTCACTCTTCGCCCAGAGTTCCCGTCCCTCACTCTTCGCCCAGAGTTCCCGTCCCTCACTCTTCGCCCAGAGTTCCCATCTCCACTCTTCACCCAGAGTTCCCGTCTCACTCTTCGCCCAGAGTTCCCGTCTCCACTCTTCGCCCAGAGTTCCCGTCTCCACTCTTCGCACAGAGTTTCCGTCCCTCACTCTTCGCCCAGAGTTCTCGTCTCACTCTTCACCCAGAGTTCCCGTCTCACTCTTTGCCCAGAGTTCCCGTCTCCACTCTTCGCCCAGAGTTCCCGTCCTTCACTCTTCGCCCAGAGTTCCCGTCCCTCACTCTTCGCCCAGAGTTCCCGTCCCTCACTCTTCGCCCAGAGTTCCTGTCTCACTCTTCGCCCAGAGTTCCTGTCCCTCACTCTTCGCCTCAAGTTCCCGTCTCACTCTTCGCCCAGAGTTCCCGTCCCTCACTCTTCGCCCAGAGTTCCCGTCCCTCACTCTTCGCCCAGAGTTCCCGTCTCACTCTTCGCCCAGAGTTCCTGTCCCTCACTCTTCGCCTCGAGTTCCCGTCTCACTCTTCGCCCAGAGTTCCCGTCCCTCACTCTTCGCCCAGAGTTCCCGTCCCTCACTCTTCGCCCAGAGTTCCCGTCCCTCACTCTTCGCCCAGAGTTCCCGTCCCTCACTCTTCGCCTCGAGTTCCCCTCACTCTCAGCTTTTCATCGTACCATTCAGCGCGGGGCGACCTTACAGGTGAGCGAGTTGAACGTTCCGTGTGCGACACAAAGAAGGAACTGCATCGAGACTCGCAGCCACGTACACTGAACGTACGTCACGAGTTTACATTGCAGAGTGATCTCACTCGGCTCTGACATAGCGACCGAGATTAATGGTGAATTTTCGGCGGCTATGGATCGAGTGCGGTTCAGATTTTATCTCACCACTATAACTGAATGACTCGCTAATGTTCGTAACGTCCTCCATCATTGAGTAGTTTCTCACAATACTCCACGGGAGGTGAGTAGTTATCTCACCCCTAACATAAAATCCCAACATTTCCATATGCCACGCTGACTGGCATACAGAGTTGTATATGCCACTAGTGGCATACGGAATTATTATCACGTGACCAAAGAATTGACCAATAAGCGACCAGGAATTTAGCTACTATAAAAAAAGTTCCGGTTGCAGTCAAAGTGCCCATTCAAAGGTTTAATAGCATGATGAAGAATTTACAAGTGATTTATGAAACCAGACCCATCCCAAAAAGTATTTTCACATCAAGAATAAAAGCACACTAAAGGAAATATGAAAGAGAAAACATGCCCGTTGTGAAACTACGACTACCTGACATAGGCATAGGCCACTAAAAAAACTTGTTTCTCATCACCGCGCGCGTCAGAAAAATCGTTTTCAGAAGATTTTTTGATTTTTTTATAAATAAGATGAACCTTGATAGAAATCATGAAAGATATGAGTATTTGGTATCAAATTAAAGCTCCTGATGTCAGAAATGCATTGACTGTGGTTATGCGGTTGGCAAAAGTGATACATCAAGTGTAACCAATTATGTGTATCTATGTTATATTAAGAAAACCTATGAAAGTTTAGGGCCAGAGTTCATATCCCATCAAGTCTGAATGTGTAGTAATTCACACGGCAAAGCCACGTGGATTGTATAGCGATTCAAATGAGATGGGATCGAGCTCTGACACTAAACTTGAATATGTTTTTGAATTTATCTCACCCTCCACATTGACTAATGGGCTAACATTTGTGACATAATCTCCCATTGGATGTTTTCCCTAAATGCTCAATGGGCATTGGATATGAGTTCCCAATGAGATTGTATCCCATCAAGTTTGAATCGTGTAGTAATTCACAAGACGAAGCGCGTGAATTCAGTAGCTCTGGCCCTAAACTTGAGTTGCTTTCTGAATTCATCTCCCCCTTTACATTGACTAAAGGGCTAACATTTGTGACATAATCCCTCATTGGTTGGTGTTGGATACAAGTTCCGAATGTTAAGTCTATGGAGAAAAAAAATACCAGGGGTGATATAACATAGAGGAAACCTATTCAGATTTAGGGTCAGAGCTTGTATCCCATCGAGTTGATTTGTTGGTTTGATTTAACATCCAGTTAACCATTGCAGGTTCTCACCAGACTTTCTCAAGGTTCTTTTACACCACAAGGGTGGTGATCAATCTATGAAATGAATTTAGGTAGAAACCTCACTCCTACACATTTACCGAGGTGAGAGTTCTTTTACTTCCCACGCCATATAGACATGGTATTAGAAGGATTGGCCTTTGAAATAGCAGTAACTCTACCACTGCTGGGGGTGAAGGAGAAAAGTGGCTGCAGGGGGAACCGAATCATCAAAGTCTGACAACTTTGATATTACAATCGTATTAGTATGTGGTCAGAGTGATCGAACGTGTGTACCGCAGCTCCGGCAATTCCCCTCTACTGGTTGAATTAACTCTACAATAATCGTGTTAACCGAGGACAAGTTCACGGAAGGGACCAAGAACAAGTATTGCAGGTTGGAGTGATGCAGAATCAAGGTAAAGAGTGATTTTCAGACCTGTATCTGTGTCCTGCACTGTATATTGTTGTTAACCACTGTACGTGACAGCCGGTTCGCCGCTATGGAAAGCCAATTAGCAGAACAAGCAGTCAAGGAACTGCAAACTCGTGCCAAACCGAAAACTAGAGGTGGGTCAACCTCAGAAGATAATGACTATGCGCTAACTCGAATCTCGCAAACCCTTGATTACCTAGTTAAATCAGCCAAAAAGACCGAAGAAAAACTTACCACACTAGACGATATTAAACAATCAATAGACTACAACCATAGCGAGGTAGATGAACTCAAAGCCGAAAACCAGCAACTAAAAAGCGATATGCGCAACATGAACAATAGGTTAGAAAAACTAGAATTAAACATGAAACTAGCAAACACAAAGGTTGATAACTTGCATGAGAAAACCATCACGATTGATCACAACACACGTAAACATAACCTAGTCATAGAGGGTGTAGAAGCTACAGAGAATGAAGAACCGCTCGCCATAGCCTATGACATCTTGAAGCGCATTGCCGGTGACCTAACACCCGAGGATATTGACACGGCTTACAGAGTGGGGCCGCCAAAACGAAGCAATCGACCCATAGTGGTCGTGTTCGTAAAGACATCACTGCGAGACCAACTCATAAGAACAAAGAGCAAGCTCAGAAAATTCCAAGACCTCACGAAAGTTTTTATCTCTGAAGATACAAATCCCGAAATAAAGGCTCAAAAAGCCGATGTTCGTGCTGTTGCCAGAATTGCTGATAAAATTGGAATAGAGGTGAAAACCAGGGGACGAGGTATAGTATACCAAGGAAAATACTATCCGCATCATTCGCTCCATAAATTACCTCCAACGATTAGCCTTGAATACACGAAAACAAGATCAACGCCCACCTTTGTGGCCTACCACAGCCACCATGCGCCTCTGAGTAATATGTACCCAGCAAAGATTACTCGGGATGGTATGGACTTCTCGTCAGTTGAACAGGCGTTCTGCTACCGTAAATGCGAATTTGCGAACACACCCGATATTGCACTCCAAGTCCTCAGTACACAGGACCCCTACCAATGCAAACGCATTACAAAGGCGGTAGACACTAAAGAATGGCAAGCTGTCGCTGAGGAGGAGCTACGGCAGCTAAACCACTTGAAGTTCTTGCAAAATAAACTACTTAAAGAAAAGCTACTTGATACAGGAATGCGCAAGATCTATGAAGCTACGCTCGACGACCGCTGGGGGACAGGGTGTACTCTGAACTCAAATGAACTACCACTAGGCACGTTCTCAGGAACCAACTTAGCCGGTGCAATTCTTATGGAATTACAACAGATTACAGATGCGAAGCTGACCTGCGGGCCGAATACAGAGGTGAATCCCTTGAAAAGAAAACCTGGACGATCATCGATAACAAAGTCAACCAGAAAAAGGACGAGCCTACACCTGAAGAAGACGCATAGTTGTCCACGGTAAGATTGTGACTACGACTTGCCAGAGGCAAACCTGCTTAACACTTATCATGAAGGTATTAATGCTATGCGACTCGCGTGGATTTAGCTTGAAAAGTCATCTCCTAGCTAATACTTATAATGATTTCACAGTGCAAGCCTACTCAGGTCTTGGGTATAAGGACATTACGGAGAATGCTGTAGGCTATATATGTAACATCGACCCCGATTTAGTAATGATGTACGCAGGAATCTGCGACCTAACGTACAAGAACTCGTTAACTAAAGATATTTTCATTGGCAATAACAACATTGACGACCTGGTCGCTGGTGTTATGTGGAAAATATCAAATTCCTTTAATGAAATATGGAGAACAACGGCTAAGCGAACCCTCTTCTTACCAGTAATAGGGCTGGATATCCAAAGGTTTAACAGTAAACGAAAGCAGGTAAACCTTCATCAACTGTCCCAAAGCGACCAGCAACATCCAGACCAAGAGAAGGTTAATGAAGCAATAGTTAATCTGAACTCTGAGGTGACAAAATTCAACTTTGGCAATTCCCTACCCACACCCTGGACTGCTACCCCATTTCACAAAAGCAAAGGCAAGGGCAAGTATGCACACAGATACGATCGCCTGTATGACGGATGTCACCTGACCATAAACGACTCTGAGAAACTACTCACCACAGTGAATATTTGCTTGAAAAATAAAGGTTGGGAGATTCTCAACCTTTGATCATATTAATCACAGAACTACACTACAGAGGAATCTTTCCTCTCTAAAGTATACCAAAATGGCATTACTGACGGCCGGATTTGTGGTACATAATACATGTATAAATCAGTAATGTTGGAAACGAATATCGCCTTGTTTCTCATCTTTTTCATTGTTGTTTATATTCTTCATACATGGAACTATCTACGAAAATGTGGTAAATGTACGATGCAGTATACCTCTCTGATTATTGAATGACTTCGTTGATTGATATTAGTAAAGAGAAAGGACTTAAAATGATAAGTGTAAATGTATGGAGTATTGTTCCTAACTTGGAAAGTGTTTCATACCTACTTGGTTTTTTCGATATCATTGCTATATCAGAGACATGGTTGGACCCGAGACAACCTAATTCAATTGTATCTAGACAGGGCTACCAACTGATCAGGTTGGACAGAAGGCCTCATGTAAACAAAAAAGGAGGAGGGCTGTTAATATACATTAAGAATGGAATAGCGTTTGAAAAAATAGATGATTTATGTATTATTACCCCTCTGTATGAGTTGTGCACTGTTGAAATCTGCACAGGCGAGACAAAATACATAATAGTCAATGCCTATAAATCACCCACTACTACGCCTACTCAGATGTATGATAAACTGACTGAAATAGCTAATAGATATACTCAAAATAGACCTATTATTATCATGGGAGATCTTAATATCGATATATTAGATATAAAAAACAAAAAGCATTTTATGGATAAATTTTGTGTTCAGAATACCCTAACTCAAGTAATCTCAGTTCCTACCAGATATACAGAAACAACCTGTACCCTAATAGACCATATTTACACGAATATTAAGAAAATCTCTAAAGCCGGAGTACTAGACTATATAATAAAAGATCACCTGGCGGTCTATGCTATTGTAAAAGCAAAAAGGACTAAAGTCCCAAAAGAAAAAATTTGTGCACGCACCTACAAAAATTTTGACCATCAAAACTTTGTAACCTTATTAAAAAACTCTGATTGGAAAAACTTTAATCAAGACGCCCATCCTGATATACTGTGGGATACAATGTTAAAACATATAACTGTGGCCCTCAATGCATCTGCACCTATGATAACTTTCTATGCAAGTTTACAAAAACCAAAGTGGTTGAGCAATGATATTCTCACTTCAATGAAAAACCGAGACTACTTCTTTAAAAAAGCTCATCGATCAAATAGTTTAGACGATTGGCGAATTGCAAAATACCATCGTAATAGAACCCAATCGATGATAAGACTAAGTAAACAAAACCTAATCGACAAACTTTTAATTAATAATAACGGAGATGCGAAATCTTTTTGGAGAGGAATAAGGAAAATACTCCCAAAGGAAGAAGCACCCCCAATTGGAGACTTAATTGATGAGGAAACTGGAGAACCTATACCCACCGATCAGCGAGCTGAACATATTAATCATTACTTCGCCACGATCGGAGAAAAGCTCGCTAACAATCTCCCAACTATAGACATACCAGAACCCCCCTACATAGATGGCCCAGACTGTACTGATATCCTTAAGGAAGACATAAATATAGATGAAATAGTAAACGCTATAAAGGAAATTAATTTTAATAAATCATCATCTCTTTTGAACATAAAGTCATTCATACTAAAGATTTTTTTTCTAATCTCGATAAACTACAAATTATTTTCAATTCATCATTAAGACATTTAGTATTCCCGACAGACTGGAAAGTAACTCGTTTACTGCCAATTCCCAAGAAAGGAAATCTTAAATTAGTAAGTAAGTTCAGACCCATAAGCTTGCTTCCACTTCCAAGTAAGCTATTTGAAAAAATTATAAATAAAAGAATAAAAACTTACCTTGAGGGTAATAGTCTCCTTTCAACTGTACAACATGGTTTTAGAAGTAAACGCTCCACAGTAACTGCCATAAGTAATTTTCTAACCCACATATATAATAATGGTTCAAATTCTCTCGTCAGCTTTCGCTGTTAGAAAAAACTCGCTCAGTAGTCGCCTCCACCGACGCCACGTTTTTTCAAACACATATATAATAATGTCAATAGCAACAAAAAACCTATAACAGCCTTCTTAGATTTTAAAAAAGCGTTCGATACTGTTTCTCACCCATTATTAATATCCAAACTCCACTAATTAGGTTTATCTAACAATAGTTGTCTATGGTTTAAGAATTATTTATCAGGTAGAGTACAAAGAACTATAGTAGGTAACAATTTCTCAGGACTTGAAGAAATCACATATGGCATCCCACCCTCTTCCTGATCTATATTAATAGTTTAACAGATTACCTTAATGAACTACCTTGCAATATAACCTTGTATGCTGACGATACAGCAATTACAACCACCAACCAGGAGGACATGCGAAAAGTATTACCAAAAGCATTTCAATGGTGTACCGACAACCTGTTAACTCTTAATGAAAAAAAAACGAAAATCCTTGAGTTCAGCCAGACTTTTCCACGTGACAATAGCCTAAATGAGGAACCAATCTTGGTAAATAATATACCATTAGAAAATGTTACAAGTTACAATTATTTAGGTCTTCAAATTGATCACAAACTAAAATTTCATGAACATAGACGCACCAAAATATATTTACTAGGTAAAATAAGGCACTTAATTAATACTGATACGGCTTTAAGAATATATAAAAGTAAAATCCTTCCCTATTTTGACTATTGCGACTATGTATACAACCCTCAAACTAACCAAGGATCCCATGAGTTACAAATGCTTCAAAACAGGGCCCTTCGATCTGTATACAGAGTAAAATTAGGACCCAATCCAAATTTTACAACAATTGAACTCCATAAAAAGGCGAAGCTTCTATATCTGGCCGAACGAAGAGAATTACATCTCCTACACTTTTCCTTCACTCTTACTCGAAACCAAGATTTGTTAGATAGAAGAGATATCCCTACAAGGAGGCAGGTTGGCCTCAGATTAATGTTACCTATAGCAAAGAACCTAGTATTTGAAAAGTCATTCTACTATAGGGGTATTAGTATTTGGAATAAATTAAAACCTGATTTTACACAGTATGGGGATCTAAAAATGTTTAAACTTAACACTAAACTAAATTTTCCAAAATGCCTATATCAAGATAATTATCTGTAAATTTTTGATTACATTTACTGTACAATTAGGGTCGAAGGAGGTAGATTAAGACGGTGGAGGATGCTTCAATAATCGGTAATAGGTCCAGATTGCGATTGCGACTGGAAATTATTCCATTATTTCTGACGTTATTTTGACCGCTAAAACTGAGCAAGATACATCAGTGCACATAAAGTCCAGATTGTGACTACGACTGGATACCTTTCATCATTTTTCATTATTTCACTGTTCTCGACTCCACTCCAACACTAAGACAGAGGAGGTGCTTTAGGACACATAAGTCCAGATTGTGATTACGACTGGACATTATTTTATTTCATTGTTCTTGATATTATTTAGACTGCTACCCCTCATTTACCTATGGAACCTAGTGTGTTTACTACTGAGGTTATTGAAAATACTATAAGTTATAGACTAATGTTGTGTAGTTAACAACAGGTAAATGTAAATGTTGGCCTAGATTGTGACTACGACTATGCCAAATTGTTATATTAATGTGACAATGTTGAGATTGTATTAAGTGCCGAATCATGTATGACAATCGGAATGTATCAAATGTGTTTCGATAACAAAACTCTATTATTTACACATAGTGAATCAGGATTAAAACATCAAAGTTATTAGAATTAGTTAGAAAATCAAAGAGGGTCGATATTAACCACTTAGACTATTTGCCAAAGTTTTATTCATGAGGAACAAGAATCACCCATCACATCTCATCAACATTTATCATCCAAGTGATTTGTGTGTTCTAAATTAAAGTATCAACCAGAGAAACCTGATATCGGATGCTTTTTTTTCCAATTGATGAAATAACTCAAGGAACTTGATATCGTGGTGTCAAACTTGATGTAACTTACACTTCAATGGGCCCGAATGGAAGAACGGCACAAGTGCTGAATTCGGTGGATGTAAAATACTACAAGCCCTAATAAAATTGTTGAAAAAAAAAAAAAACAAGTCCAGTGCTCTTTACCATTGAGCTAACTCCCCACCCTGGTCGCTTTTGTCATGTTTGCGTGCAAGTATATCCGGTCTGCACCACGAGGACGCGAGGCACCCAAGACGGTGAACAGATTGGTAGGCTAATTGCTGGCCACCCCAGCAGACCATCGAGTTTGAATCATGTAGTAATTCACAAGGCGAAGCTGAAGTGAACATGGGAATCAGTTTGATTGAGTACTTAGAGTTTAATACTCACAGTTGTGCAGAGTAGTGTCTTACAAGATGGTGGTGTGTAGCAGAAACGAAACCAAAACAATAGAAGTGTAGGGATGTGAAACTACAGGCGTGGGGAGCTATGGCAAGCCATTGCAGCAACAACTAATAGATAATAACAAGTATGTATGTGTTATTATTACATCCCCCTTATCAAAGAATAAAAGATAGTCTTTGGAATTCTCTTTGTGAACTCAGTCTCTGTAAGTATATGTGAGTATACTTAAATGTCTTATGTACTAAAGAGTAGACAAATAATAGTTTACTAAAGTAGTGTCCATATATTTGGGACTGTAGCTTTTGAATAACAACTACTATAAATGTTTTACCTAATTACTAGAAAACACCCAAAATATGTATGGGGCCATAGTGTTTGGAATAACAGCTATGAGATGTTGTTGGGTGTTGGGGGGAGCCATTTACTTGACCAGAGTCTGATTGGTCATCATCCGGTTCCTGAGGACTGAAGATATGGGTTTCCCTTGTTTTTAGGAGGTGCTTCCTGTTCCTGCGGTAGACGCCACCGCGTTCAGATTGGACAATGTAGGACCGGGGTATTTCTGGTTTCGGTGTTTCCATCACGACAGCGGTTTCCCAGTGTGGGTGCGGACCTTGTGTGCGGATGCGAACATGCTCGCCATTATGGAGTGGTGGTAGGTCCTTGGCAGTTCTGTCATGGTATACCTTTTGCACATCTGTTTGCGTTCCAGCATACTCTCGATGGTGCTTGAGGCTGTGATAGCAGGTCATAGTTGTTTATCAGTGCAGGGGACTGATGATCGTAGTCGCCTCGACATCAAGAGCTGGGCAGGTGATATGGCACCATGCACAGGTGTGTTTCGCAGCTCAAGAAGACCCAAGTAGACATCTTTCTTCTCTGTTTTTGCTTTCTTCATAAGTTGCTTGATGGTTTGCACGGTTCTCTCAGCCAGACCATTTGACTGAGGGTATGTGGGGCTTGAGGTGACATGGTCGAAACCCCACTCACTTGCGAATTTGTTGAACTCGCTACTTGTGTATTGTGGCCCATTGTCACTCACAAACTTCAAGCATTTCCCATGGCATGCCAGTATTCCTTTGATCTTATTTATAACAGTTGCAGACTGTGTGTTTAGCAAATATTCTACCTCTGGGTAGTTGCTGTAGTAGTCAACAACCAGTACATAGTCCCTTCCATCAAAAGTGACGAGGTCGGAAGCGACTATTTGCCATGGTAAACTTGGTACAGGGTGGTTGAGCAGTGGCTCCTTCGAGTTGGCTGTGCGATGAATTTGACATGTTGTGCAGTTAGCGACAGTCTGCTCGATGTCCATGTTCATGCCAGGCCAGAATAGTGCCATGCGTGCTCGGGCACGGCATTTCTCTATTCCAAGGTGGCCCTCCTGTACTTTCAAGAGCATGTCAGCACGCATCTCTTTGGGAATGACGATACGGTCTCCTTTGAAGATCATGCCATCCTGGAACACAAGTTCATCTCGGTGGTTCCAGTGCTCGATGACTGTTTTGGGACAGTCCTTCCTTTGGCTGGGCCAGCCAGCGAGAATGAAATGTTTGAGGACTTGCATGTTCTGGTCATTTCCGGTCTTTGTCTTGATCTCTGCCAGTCTTGGATCACTCAGAGGTAGAGTCTCAATCAGTTGGTGGACTGCCACGTCGAGTTTCTTGGAGAATTCATCCGGAATTGGCTTGGCATCTTTGACGAGATTTCGGCTGAGGCAGTCTGTCACAGGTATTTCTTTTCCAGGCTTGTGAACCACGTTAAGATCATATCTGTAACGTTGCAGTTGCAGTATCATGCTCTGAAGTCGTCTCGGGGCAGAGGACAGAGGTTTCTTCATGATTGCCTCAAGGGGTCGGTGATCAGACTCTACCGTTGTCCTGCGGCCATACAAATATTGACGGAATCGCTCACATCCATGTACAATGGCAAGCATTTCGCGTTCAATCGGAGCCCAATTTTGCTTGGAGGCATCCAGTGCTCTTGAAGCATACTCAATTGGTCGACCTTCCTGCATGAGTGTGGCACCTGGGACATGTATGTGTTATTATTACATAAGCTGCGTGAATTAAGCAGCTCTGGCCCTAAACTTGAATTGCTTTCTGAATTTATCTCACCCTTCACATTGACTACCACTTGTGATATAATCCCCCGTTGGATGGTGTTGGATACGAGTTCCCAATGTTAAATCTATGGAAAAAATACCAGGGGTGAGATAACATAGAGGAAACCTATTCAGGTTTAGAGTCAGAGCTTGTATCCCATCGAGTTTGATTCACGTAGTAATTCACAAGGTGAAGCCACAAGAATTATGTAGTGATTCAAATGAGATGTAATCAAGCTCTGACACTAAACTGAAATAGGTTTCAGAATTTATCTCACCATTCACATTGATTAATGGGCTACATTTGTGACATAATAGCCCTCTGGATAATTCTCCTAAATATCTCATGGGCATTGGATATGAGTTCCCAATGTAGAGTCTATGGGAAAAACTATCAGGGGGTGAGATAAACTGTTATAACCAGACAGACACCCCACACACGCCTACCAGACACCTCCAGTAGTCTACGCAGGCCGGTAGACTGGTGTTTAGACAATTAGACACTAGGCAATACACACGATAAACTAAGAATCAAGATAATCTGGATAGTTGTCCCCACACCACCCAGGCATATTTAATAAAGTGTCCCTCTGAAGTGACCGCTTACACGGGGTTAGATGGCTTTTTGTACTGAAATAAATGTCGGTTAACACGGGGTGTCTATCTGAAGTCCATTTTATGACACTTCAAAAGCCATCTCTGATTCAGGGGGGGGGGGGGGGGGGGGGGAAACGAGAGAAAAAAACGCCCTCGTCATATTTTTCATGACTTGATGATGAGAAACAAGTTTTTTTATGGGTGGCCTTACTGCTAGTATGAGGCTTCGCAGCAGAATAATGATTTAAAACCAGCCTCAGAATAAAACCTGTTTTAACTTTGTAGTAAACATGTTAAACGCCATTAGAATATTGAAAATGTGTATGAACTCACCTACATCCTTGTATCATCACAAACAGTCAGAACCGGCGGCTGGGACGTTCGCAGTCACCGCTATACGGCATATAGCCTATGATACATGGGGGCCGCCATGATGCCCCCCGAGTAGGTGTTCTTCACTATTGGAGGTGAAAAAGTAGGTGTTCTTCACTAAAGGAGGTGGAAAAGAAGCGAGTGATAATTGGGAAATGTCACAATTTTAGCCTTGCTCACATATTTATATAAAGTGTTCCATATGGAAAATATCATGTCTTGGGTTCAATCATTATGTCATCCTACTTTGGGATGGGTGTAGAGAGTCAAGGGAACCATAGTAAAATATTGAAAGGCAGTTGAATTTTGTAAGAACAAAGAGCCAGAATACAGGTTTGTCCCCCGACCACCTGGTGACTGCATCGTGAACTAACAATGGCTCTGTCCCCTATACGCCGATCCTAAGTTGTGACAACGGAAAATGTCCATTCTATTAGCGGGCAGGTTGACAAATACCGCAGGCAGAGATCTCGAACATATCCGTATTAAGGTGTGCTTGTCTCCACCCATTCAGAGTCAGGTTATGTATAAAGCATCCAGCTTCTGAGGTTTGTCATCGCATTGTCAAACTTGAACGGTTGGCAAAATAACCAGTTCCCGCCGGGTTGGGATGACGCTAGAATCATGGCTCGCTTACGACTACCATGGCAACGCGTCTAGCAACGTAAAAAAAGAGCCTCGCTAATGGTTTTAATGATCATTCATAATCATCTTTTATATGTTAATACTAAATTTGATTACGCGATGTGTAGCATTTTAGGCATTAATATTTGAATGTATACAGTAAAACCAAAGCAAACTCTATTATCCCCTGGGGCCGACCGAAGCACTGCCGTGTAGGTAAATAACTTGGTCGCAAAACATCGTGAACCAAGACTCACTCCGACAATAACAAGTAGTGAATAGATATCCGGCATTTAAGGTTGGTCGATGATTGAGTATTCACTTTTTTAGTAATGTACAAGCGAAGAGAGGGGAAGGATAAAATCAAAACCGGATTCGTTTTAATCTGGGCTCCCGTATGCGACTCCTCGAGTTTTGGCTTCGGATTTCACCCAGCTCCGCCTCGTGATATCACTACGCCAAACTCCAGTCGTCACATACGTAATCCATGATTACTAATTTTAGTATTATTATATACCTGTGGTAGTATATCCTACACATACTGCCCGCTCTTACCCATGGCGTATTTATACCCGTACGCCACACTGTGACGTACGGGGTATGTGATCACGTGACCAGGTAAGATTTCGCCATTTTTAGGTATATAATAATACGAAAACAGGCTGACTGTCTTCGTACGTCAAAATACTTGGTAAAACTGTTGATCACAAACATCCCTCTGCCTACGGCATCGGGATGTATGTGATCAACAGTTTCACCGCGTATTTTTGACATACGAAGACAGTAAGCCAGTTTCCGTATACTATCATATACCTTTGGCCATATGATCTACGTATCTTACCCATGTCACATCTCGTATCACGTATGGCCGTACGCCACGTACGTGGCGTACGGGGTCTGTGGCGTACGGGGTATGTATGTGGCGTACGGGGTATGTATGTGGCGCACGGGGTATGTACGTGGTGTACGGGGTATGTACGTGGTGTACGGGGTATGTACGTGGTGTACGGGGTATGTACGTGGTATACGGGGTATGTACGTGGCGTACGGGGTGTGTACGTGGCGTACGGGGTATGTACGTGGTGTACGGGGTATGTGCGTGGCGTACGGGATGTGTATGTGGCGTATGGGATATGTATGTGGTGTATGGGGTATTTATCTCACCCCGGTATTTTTCTCCATAGGCTTAACATTAGGAACTCGTACTCCATGGCCGTGGATCCAATACTCAATGGCTAATTGGGTGATTCGTTTTATCAATAAATAATGTTTTACAGGGTGAGATAAAATCAGAAACCCACTCAATGAAAATAACTTGGTCCGCACTCCACCTCGTTTGACCGCAGAGTAATTCACTCAGCTTTGCTTCGTGAATTACTATGCAGTCAAACTCGGTAGAGTACGGACCAAGCTATTTTCATCTCGTGGTTTTCCTTCTAAGTACCTGGTGTATGGGGTATGTATGTGGCGTACAGGGTATGTACGTGGTGTATGGGGTATGTATGTGGCGTACGGGGTATTACATGGCGTACGGGGTATTACGTGGCGTGCGGAGTATGTATGTGGCGTGCGGGGTATATACGTGGTGTACGGGGTATTATGTGGCGTACGGGATATGTACGTGGAGTGTGGGGTATGTATGTGGTGTATGGGGTATGTACCTGGTGTATGGGGTATGTACCTTGTGTATGGGGTATGTACGTGGTGTATGGGGTATGTACCGGTACGTGGTGTATGGGGTATGTATGTGGCGTACGGGGTATTACGTGGCGTGCGGGGTATTACGTGGCGTGCGGGGTATGTACGTGGCGTACGGGGTATGTACGGTACAAACGGTAAATTAGCATCGAGTTCTGTGACGTTATATATTTACTATATACCTAAAATTTCGTTTTTCTTAACAACCAAAATTTTAATAAATGGGTATGGCTAGGTGGTCCGTATTTTAGTGTACGGAACAGTGGTCCGTACAGTTTTTTTATGTCATATGCCAGAACGGTGCGTATTTACAGTATATACGGCATGGGTATATAGTAAACGGTGCGTATTTACAGTATATACGGCATGGGTATATAGTAAACGGTGCATATTAAAAGTATATATACGGCATGGGTATATAGTAAACGGTGCGTATTTACAGTATATACGGGATGGGTATATAGTAAACGGTGCGTATTTACAGTATATACGGCATGGGTATATAGTAAACGGTGCATATTAAAAGTATATATACGGCATGGGTATATAGTAAACGGTGCGTATTTACAGTATATACGGGATGGGTATAAAGTAAACGGTGCGTATTTACAGTATATACGGCATGGGTATATAGTAAACGGTGCATATTAAAAGTATATATACAGCAGGGGTATATAGTAAACGGTGCGTATTTACAGTATATACGGCATGGGTATATAGTAAACGGTGCATATTTACAGTATATATACGGCATGGGTATATAGTAACAGTGCGTATTTACAGTATATACGGCATGGGTATATAGTAAACGGTGCGTATTTACAGTATATACGGCATGGGTATATAGTAAACGGTGCGTATTTACAGTATATACGGCATGGTTATATAGTAAACGGTGCATATTTACAGTATATATACGGCATGGGTATATAGTAAACGGTGCATATTTACAGTATATACGGCATGGGTATATAGTAAACGGTGCGTATTTACAGTATATACGGCATGGGTATATAGTAAACGGTGCGTATTTACAGTATATACGGCATGGGTATATAGTAAACGGTGCGTATTTACAGTATATACGGCATGGGTATATAGTAAACGGTACGTATTTACAGTATATACGGCATGGGTATATAGTAAACGGTGCGTATTTACGGTATATACGGCATTGGTATATAGTAAACGGTGCGTATTTACAGTATATACGGCATGGGTATATAGTAAATGGTGCGTATTTACAGTATATACGTCATGGGTGTATAGTAAACGGTGCGTATTTACAGTATATATACGGTATGGGTATATAGTAAACGGTGCGTATTTACAGTATATACGGCATGGGTATACAGTAAATCGCAGAACGCTCTTGACGAGTTTGGCGGAATGATGACGTCACTGGGCACTAGGCGCATGCGTAGATCTAACTACGCCACTTGTGTCCTTTATCTCTCTCCAGTCCCTGTGTGGCGAACCACTTTACGTCCACAAATGGTAACAAAAGCAGACATTAAGGAGATAACCATGATGGTAATATGCACAAACAGATGTCACCATCGACCATCATCTGATCCTTAATCTCACCCCAAATAATCAGAAAATGTGCGCCAATTTGGCTGCGCAGTCGTGCACATAAAGCTGTCACGATGACAAAGGGAGATAAGGATCGTAGAGAAATGTCGTAACCGCCACTCGCTTAAGATCACAATTGAATTTTCAACATTCACGACGAGTGCCTCGGGGAGAAACACAATAATTGCGGTGAGGCTGCGTTTTGACAATAATGATATACCTTCCCCTCAGAGTCAAAGGTTCACCTTTGGCAAGTCAATCAAAGGCAGTTTTTCAGCTGTTTCACAATGATTATTGTATAAATTGATTCTATTCTGGGTTAAGGATGCTGTGGTAGAGTTGTTATCGTCTACACCCCCCCCCCCCCCACCCCCTACACTTCATGGCGGCCATTTTGGGCGGCCATTGTTCTCGCGCGGTTCTCGCCGACTCTCGGGGTTTCGTGTTTAACGCCTGCGGGCACGGTGTGACGTATTTTTTTAGTTCGCTCACGGGGTGAGGGATGTAATTGTAGGTTGGTCGTTCCCTGTGTCGCTGTGTGATTGTAGGTTGGTCGTTCCCTGTGTCGCTGTGTGATTGTAGGTTGGTCGTTCCCTGAACTGATTAGGGCAGTAGTTGGTGCGGGGCCCGCGTGGTGGCGCTGCGGAGGTCGGTCGTTAGAGCGTCGTTTGCCATATGGTTGTCCGCCGTCCGCCGCCCGCCGTCCGCCGTCCGCCGTACACCGCCAGCCGCCCGCCGTCCGCCGCCCGCCGTACACCGCCAGCCGTACACCGCCCGCCGTACACCGCCCGCCCTACACCGCCCGCCCTACACCGTACACCGCCCGCCCTACACCGCCCGCCGTACGCCGCCCGCCGTACACCGCCCGCCGTACACCGTCCGCCGTACACCGCCCGCCGTACACCGCCCGCCCTACACCGCCCGCCCTACACCGTACACCGTACACCGCCCGCCGTACACCGCCCGCCGTACACCGCCCGCCGTACACCGCCCGCCGTACACCGTCCGCCGTACACCGCCCGCCGTACACCGCCGCCCTACACCGCCCGCCCTACACCGTACACCGTACACCGCCCGCCGTACACCGCCCGCCGTACACCGCCCGCCGTACACCGCCCGCCGTACACCGCCCGCCGTACGCCGCCCGCCGTACACCGCCCGCCGTACACCGTCCGCCGTACACCGCCCGCCGTACGCCGCCCGCCGTACACCGCCCGCTGCCCGCCGTCCGCCGTCCGCCGTCCGCCGTACACCGCCCGCCGTACACCGCCCACCGTACACCGTCCGCCGCCCGCCGTACACCGCCCGCCGTACACCGCCCACCGTACACCGTACACCGCCCGCCGTACACCGCCCGCCGTACACCGCCCGCCGCCCGCCGTACACCGCCCGCCGTACACCGCCCACCGTACACCGTCCGCCGCCCGCCGTACACCGTCCATCACGCCCTTATCAGTGCCGCCTAGCCCCCGCCTAGCCCGCCTAATGCCCGCCTAACGCCCGCCTAGCGCCGACCCCGAACACTCAGTTTAATGTCAACGCGCTCCTCAACATCCCGCGTACTGCGCACGCGCAGCAAATTATCGTCTGCTATTTGCGGAAAATGGCGGCAAAAGTCTTCTGTATTCTGTGTGAACTGCGGTTAAATGTCTTCTGTTTTCTGTGTGAACTGCGGTTAAATGTCTTGTTTTCTGTGTGAACTGGGGTTAAATGTCTTCTGTTTTCTGTGTGAACTGGGGTTAAACGTCTTCTGTTTTCTGTGTGAACTGGGGTTAAATGTCTTCTGTTTTCTGTGTGAACTGCGGTTAAATGTCTTCTGTTTTCTGTGTGAACTGGGGTTAAATGTCTTCTGTTTTTTGTGTGAACTGGGGTTAAACGTCTTCTGTTTTCTGTGTGAACTGGGGTTAAATGTCTTCTGTTTTCTGTGTGAACTGCGGTTAAATGTCTTGTTTTCTGTGTGAACTGGGGTTAAACGTCTTCTGTTTTCTGTGTGAACTGGGGTTAAATGTCTTCTGTTTTCTGTGTGAACTGGGGTTAAATGTCTTCTGTTTTCTGTGTGAACCGGGGTTAAATGTCTTCTGTTTTTTGTGTGAAGTGGGGTTAAATGTCTTCTGTTTTCTGTGTGAACTGCGGTTAAATGTCTTCTGTTTTCTGTGTGAACTGCGGTTAAACGTCTTCTGTTTTCGATGGTTTCTGGTGCGAAGGTCTTCTGTGTTCTGGTGAACTGGTGGAAAGTGTCTTCCTGTGGTAACTCACAGGTCTTCAGGTGTCCCTTTACTGGGTGTCCCCTCACTGGGTGTCCCATCACCAGGTGTAATGTACTGGGTGTCCCATCACTGGGTGTCTTATCACCGGGTGTCATGTACTGGGTGTCCCATCACTGGGTGTCTTATCACTGGGTGTCATGTACTGGGTGTCCAATCACTGGGTGTCTTATCACCGGGTGTCATGTACTGGGTGTCCCATCACTGGGTGTCTTATCACCGGGTGTCATGTACTGGGTGTCCCATCACTGGGTGTCTTATCACCGGGTGTCATGAACTGGGTGTCCCATCACTGGGTGTCTTATCACCGGGTGTCATGTACTGGGTGTCCCATCACTGGGTGTCTTATCACTGGGTGTCATGTACTGGGTGTCCCATCACTGGGTGTCTTATCACCGGGTGTCATGTACTGGGTGTCCCATCACTGGGTGTCCCGTCTCCGGGTGTCCCGTCTCCGGGTGTCCCGTCACCGAGTGTCCCGTCACTGGGTGTCTTATCACCGGGTGTCCCGTCACCGGGTGTCCCGTCACTAGGGACCTGTGGTAGGTGAGTAATGCGCGCTGAAGGCGGCTAAGACGCAGACCGTGTGAAAGCCTATTACAAGAAGACGTGTGTGCGTGAGGCCCACACCTCGGGCAGGAGAGTGTGAGAGCAAGGTGGGGGGAGAGTGAGGGAGGTGTCATCCGGGCACTGCCGGCAGGGAGGTGGAGTACATCACGGGTCCACCAGTCACCGTTAGAGATATACAGACATGCTGATAGACACATGTCTGCACTTCACTGCCCGGAGACCCGAAAAAAAGGAAAAATCAGGTCAAATTGTCATCGAATTTGAAATAAGTTCCTCGAATATATTTTTATAATCAGTCATAAAATTCTCATTTACCACCAGAAATCACAGTCATAAAACATTCTGCATGCTAATAATATAAAAAAAAACTAGCGACAATGGATATGTAACTAGTGTAATTGTACAGCGAATTACCAACTTGACAGCGCTGTAGCTTGTGGCATTATCTGGAACATCCACCTTGTTATGAATTTTCCGCCATCCGACCACCGCCACCTCCATATATAACTAGTCCCAATCTGTCTCTACCTCCCCTCTCTCCATATGTTACTAGTCCCCTTCTTTCTCTCCCTCCCCTCTCTCCATATGTTACTAGTCCCCTTCTTTCTCTCCCTCCCCCTCTCTCCATATATTACTAGTCCCCTTCTTTCTCTCCCTCCCCCTCTCTCCATATATTACTAGTCCCCTTCTTTCTCTCCCTCCCCTCTCTCCATATATTACTAGTCCCCTTCTGTCTCTCCCTCCCCCTCTCTCCATATGTTACTAGTCCCCTTCTGTCTCTCCCTCCCCCTCTCTCCATATATAACTAGTCCCAATCTGTCTCTACCTCCCCTCTCTCCATATGTTACTAGTCCCCTTCTTTCTCTCCCTCCCCCTCTCTCCATATATTACTAGTCCCCTTCTTTCTCTCCCTCCCCTCTCTCCATATATTACTAGTCCCCTTCTTTCTCTCCCTCCCCCTCTCTCCATATATTACTAGTCCCAATCTGTCTCTACCTCCCCTCTCTCCATATGTTACTAGTCCCCTTCTTTCTCTCCCTCCCCCTCTCTCCATATGTTACTAGTCCCCTTCGTTCTCTCCCTCCCCCTCTCTCCATATATTACTAGTCCCAATCTGTCTCTACCTCCCCTCTCTCCATATGTTACTAGTCCCCTTCTTTCTCTCCCTCCCCCTCTCTCCATATATTACTAGTCCCCTTCTTTCTCTCCCTCCCCTCTCTCCATATATTACTAGTCCCCTTCTGTCTCTCCCTCCCCCTCTCTCCATATGTTACTAGTCCCCTTCTGTCTCTCCCTCCCCCTCTCTCCATATATAACTAGTCCCAATCTGTCTCTACCTCCCCTCTCTCCATATGTTACTAGTCCCCTTCTTTCTCTCCCTCCCCCTCTCTCCATATATTACTAGTCCCCTTCTTTCTCTCCCTCCCCTCTCTCCATATATTACTAGTCCCCTTCTTTCTCTCCCTCCCCCTCTCTCCATATGTTACTAGTCCCCTTCTTTCTCTCCCTCCCCCTCTCTCCATATATTACTAGTCCCCTTCTTTCTCTCCCTCCCCCTCTCTCCATATGTTACTAGTCCCCTTCTTTCTCTCCCTCCCCCTCTCTCCATATATTACTAGTCCCTTCTTTCTCTCCCTCCCCTCTCTCCATATATTACTAGTCCCAATCTGTCTCTACCTCCCCTCTCTCCATATATTACTAGTCCCCTTCTTTCTCTCCCTCCCCTCTCTCCATATATTACTAGTCCTTTCTTTCTCTCCCTCCCCTCTCTCCATATATTACTAGTCCCCTTCTTTCTCTCCCTCCCCCCTCTCCATATATTACTAGTCCCAATCTGTCTCTACCTCCCCTCTCTCCATATATTACTAGTCCCCTTCTTTCTCTCCCTCCCCTCTCTCCATATATTACTAGTCCTTTCTTTCTCTCCCTCCCCTCTCTCCATATATTACTAGTCCCCTTCTTTCTCTCCCTCCCCCTCTCTCCATATGTTACTAGTCCCCTTCTTTCTCTCCCTCCCCCTCTCTCCATATATTACTAGTCCCCTTCTTTCTCTCCCTCCCCCTCTCTCCATATGTTACTAGTCCCCTTCTTTCTCTCCCTCCCCCTCTCTCCATATATTACTAGTCCCTTCTTTCTCTCCCTCCCCTCTCTCCATATATTACTAGTCCCAATCTGTCTCTACCTCCCCTCTCTCCATATATTACTAGTCCCCTTCTTTCTCTCCCTCCCCTCTCTCCATATATTACTAGTCCTTTCTTTCTCTCCCTCCCCTCTCTCCATATATTACTAGTCCCCTTCTTTCTCTCCCTCCCCCCTCTCCATATATTACTAGTCCTTTCTTTCTCTCCCTCCCCTCTCTCCATATATTACTAGTCCCCTTCTTTCTCTCCCTCCCCTCTCTCCATATATTACTAGTCCTTTCTTTCTCTCCCTCCCCTCTCTCCATATATTACTAGTCCCCTTTTTTCTCTCCTTCCCCTCTCTCCATATATTACTAGTCCCCTTCTTTCTCTCCTTCTTTTTCTCCCTCCCCCTCTCTCCATATATTACTAGTCCCCTTCTTTCTCTCCTTCCCCTCTCCATATACTACTAGTCCCCTTCTTTCTCTCCCTCCCCCTCTCTCCATATATTACTAGTCCCCTTCTTTCTCTCCCTCCCCCTCTCTCCATATATTACTAGTCCCCTTCTTTCTCTCCCTCCGCCTCTCTCCATATGTTACTAGTCCCCTTCTCTCTCTCCCTCCCCTCTCTCCATATATTACTAGTCCCTTCTTTCTCTCCCTCCCCTCTCTCCATATATTACTAGTCCCCTTCTGTCTCTCCCTCCCCCTCTCTCCATATATTACTAGTCCCTTCTTTCTCTCCCTCCCCTCTCTCCATATATTACTAGTCCCTTCTTTCTCTCCCTCCCCTCTCTCCATATATTACTAGTCCCTTCTTTCTCTCCCTCCCCTCTCTCCATATATTACTAGTCCCATGTTTTCTCCCTTTCTTTCTCTCCCTCTCCCTCTCTCCATATGTTACTAGTCCCCTTCTTTCTCTCCTTCCCCTCTCTCCATATATTACTAGTCCCCTTCTTTTTCTCCTTCTTTCTCTCCCTCCCCCTCTTTCCATATATTACTAGTCCCCTTCTTTCTCTCCCTCTCCCTCTCTCCATATATTACTAGTCCCATGTTTTCTCCCCTTCTTTCTCTCCCTCTCCCTCTCTCCATATGTTACTAGTCCCCTTCTTTCTCTCCTTCCCCTCTCTCCATATATTACTAGTCCCCTTCTTTTTCTCCTTCTTTCTCTCCCTCCCCCTCTCTCCATATATTACTAGTCCGAATCTGTCTCTACCTCCCCTCTCTCCATATATTACTAGTCCCCTTCTTTCTCTCCTTCCCCTCTCTCCATATATTACTAGTCCCCTTCTTTCTCTCCTTCTTTCTCTCCCTCCCCCTCTCTCCATATATTACTAGTCCCCTTCTTTCTCTCCTTCCCCTCTCTCCATATATTACTAGTCCCCTTCTTTCTCTCCTTCTTTCTCTCCCTCCCCCTCTCTCCATATATTACTAGTCCTTTCTTTCTCTCCCTCTCCCTCTCTCCATATGTTACTAGTCCCCTTCTTTCTCTCCTTCTTTCTTTCCCTCTCCCTCTCTCCATATATTACTAGTCCCCTTCTTTCTCTCCCTCTCCCTCTCTCCATATATTACTAGTCCCCTTCTTTCTCTCCTTCCCCTCTCTCCATATGTTACAAGTCCCCTTCTTTCTCTCCGTCTTTCTCTCCCTCCCCTCTCTCCATATGTTACTAGTCCCCTTCTTTCTCTCCGTCTTTCTCTCCCTCCCCCTCTCTCCATATGTTACTAGTCCCCTTCTTTCTCTCCTTCTTTCTCTCCCTCTCCCTCTCTCCATATATTACTAGTCCCCTTCTTTCTCTCCCTCTCCCTCTCTCCATATGTTACTAGTCCCCTTCTTTCTCTCCGTCTTTCTCTCCCTCCCTCTCTCCATATGTTACTAGTCCCCTTCTTTCTCTCCTTCTTTCTCTCCCTCTCCCTCTCTCCATATATTACTAGTCCCCTTCTTTCTCTCCCTTCCCTTCTCTCCATATATTACTAGTCCCCTTTTTATCTCCTTCTTTCTCTCCCTCCCCCTCTCTCTATATATTACTAGTCCCATTTTTTCTCCCCTTCTTTCTCTCCCTCTCCTCTCTCTATATACTACTTGTCTCCTTTCTCCTCCCCACCTCCTTCCTCTATCCTGGTTTAATATTTCTCTGTCATCGCATATTTTTCCACTCATTCCTTCTCGCTCTCTGTCTCACTCACCTCACCCCTCTCCTAGCGTCATGCCCCTTTGGATCATGTAGTCATGTTTTCATCTGATTTCCTTCATTGATGTTTCCATCCAGGGTTCGATTCGTTGTGATCCGTTGATTTTTGCTCATGTTCCGTCGGTACAGCCCTGAATGTTCGTTCAAAGCGCCCCTGTAGTTGCTGTTTACTTGTCTTTACATCTGTGCTGCCTGGGGGGCGGCAGTCACCATTGCTCACTTCTAATGAAAATTAAGCTAATCATTTTGCAGATTTTATTTATTCGTCGCCGGCAGATATACAGCGAGCGTCTCGTAATGTGGCGCAATCTGGTCTCGTGATCTGACGCGGGATTACGCGAGATCTGGCCGGCTCATCAGAATGCATGAGGCGCGGCCGCCATTATGCAAACTACATACTTGCTTACAGGGCGGCGCGCGCCTACCGGCCCCGCAATTAGCTCGACCATCAAATGGGATGTTTCTAAGCCCCTAATTAATCTCCATCTACGCATGCGCGCCCAACATCGATCCTCCGCTGGTTGCCCGCCCGTCCCGGCGAATTAATAGACCAGCATAAAGCGACCATCCTTTTATTAATTCAATCGCCGGCTTCCGTCTGCGCGCGCACCCGATGTATGCTAATTAGACGCGATATACATAACCAGCGTTACGTAGAGCGTAATGAACACCGGCAACAAGCGGCGCGCCATCTTTTACCGCTAGCGCCGCACAACGGGCTCTCGTAGAACTAATCCTTATTGTAAAGCTCCCCCTAACGACCTCCAAACAGCCACTCAGCAGTCACCTTCATAGCCCGACCTTCTCCCCGTGTTAACCTTCAGTTGACCTTGGACGCTGACCGGGGATTCCGCTCTCATCCACGCATGCGCCGCAGTGTAAACCACGACGTGCATAATCGCTACTTCCGGTCCCAAAAGGCCCCTACTGTCTGTAAAAATAACCAAACAAATCCGGGCTGTGGCTGATCCATAAAGTCAGGCCTGGTGAAGGCACCTTTATCCTGCTCCAGCCCGCGAGCCCCGACCACGGCCGTGTCACCAGTAGGCGCTTCTTATGGTCTCTGACATTTCTCTGACTTATTTTACGGCCATGTGGGATTTTCCCTCCACGTAAAAGGAAGTTTTGTAAAAGACATTCTGCGCTTTCGATTTGCTTCGGAAAGTTCAGCTTCAAGTCTCTGTGTCTACGGTGAGTCTACATGCCGATTACAGTCTGTCTGTCTACTGTGTGGCTACATGCCGATTACAGTCTGTCTGTCTACGGTGTGTCTACATGCCGATTACAGTCTGTCTGTCTACGGTGTGTCTACATGCCGATTACAGTCTATCTGTCTACGGTGTGTCTACATGCCGATTACAGTCTGTCTGTCTACGGTGTGGCTACATGCCGATTACAGTCTGTCTGTCTACGGTGTGGCTACATGCCGATTACAGTCTGTCTGTCTATGGTGTGTCTACATGCCGATTACAGTCTATCTGTCTACGGTGTGGCTACATGCCGATTACAGTCTATCTGTCTACGGTGTGTCTACATGCCGATTACAGTCTGTCCGTCTACGGTGTGGCTACATGCCGATTACAGTCTGTCTGTCTACGGTGAGTCTACATGCCGATTACAGTCTGTCTGTCTACGGTGTGTCTACATGCCGATTACAGTCTGTCTGTCGACTGTGAGTCTACATGCCGATTACAGTCTGTCTGTCTACGGTGTGGCTACATGCCGATTACAGTCTGTCTGTCTACGGTGTGGCTGCATGCCGATTACAATCTGTCTGTCTACGGTGTGGCTACATGCCGATTACAGTCTATCTGTCTACGGTGTGTCTACATGCCGATTACAGTCTGTCCGTCTACGGTGTGGCTGCATGCCGATTACAATCTGTCTGTCTACGGTGTGGCTACATGCCGATTACAGTCTATCTGTCTACGGTGTGTCTACATGCCGATTACAGTCTGTCTGTCTACAGTGTGGCTGCATGCCGATTACAATCTGTCTGTCTACGGTGTGGCTACATGCCGATAACAGTCTGTCTGTCTACGGTGAGTCTACATGCCGATTACAATCTGTCTGTCTACGGTGTGGCTACATGCCGATTACAGTCTGTCTGTCTACGATGTGGCTACATGCCGATTACAGTCTGTCTGTCTACGATGAGTCTACATGCCGATTACAGTCAGTGTGTCTTCATGCCGATTGCAGACTGCGGATACCTGCCGATTTGATTTTCACATTAAAACCTTTAGGATCTCCAAGAAAATCAATGTTTTTTTATTCTGTTGTGTGTGAGGGAAAAAAACCTTTTTCGCTAACGGAAAAGGTTCAAGACAGACCTGAAATTATGTCCGTAGTTACGGGTTGGTCGGATCAGTGGGTTGGTCGTTAGGTTGTCTATGAATGTGATAAATTCAGTCGGCCCTACAATCAGGAGCAGAAAAATCTTACTCACAACTACGATCATCACAGAGATACGATTATCTCCACCAGCGACGCAATAATGGTAAAGATAGGATCCTCCCACGATCACAAATACCGAGGTCTTAATCAAAGATACGATAATCTCAGAGATACGATAATCTCAGTCGGATGATCCGCCATCTTAGTCACCCCGCCGCTGGTACCGAGCGGGCAGATGGCGGCAGAGCTCAGCTCGCCGGGTCCCAGCCGTCGCCACTTGAGGCGCTCTTCATTTGTCAAAATGTCGTCTGGCGTCGTCACGGCGTCTCTCCGGCGTCTCTCCGGTGTCTCTGCGGACGCCATTAGACGCGGGCTTTGTTCTAACGTGACGTGAGTGTGATGCGCCATCTGTCAGAACAACAACCACACACAGACACACACAGATACACACAGGTACACACAGATACAGAGAGACACACACAGTAAACACACAGATACACACAGATACACACAGATACACTCAGATACACACAGATACACACAGGTACACACAGAGACATAGAGACACACACAGTAAACACACAGATACACACAGATACACACAGATACACTCAGATACACACAGATACACACAGGTACACACAGATACAGAGAGACACACACAGTAAACACACAGATACACACAGATACACACAGATACACTCAGATACACACAGATACACACAGGTACACACAGAGACATAGAGACACACACAGTAAACACACAGATACACACAGATACACAGAGACACACAGAGACACACACAGATACACACAGACACACACAGTAAACACACAGGTACAGACCGCCTCACAGACCGCCTCACAGACCGCCTCACAGACCGCCTCACAGACCGCCTCACAGACCGCCTCACAGACCGCCTCACAGACCGCCTCACAGACCGCCTCACAGACCGCCTCACAGACCGCCTCACAGACCGCCTCACAGACCGCCTCACAGACCGCCTCACAGACCGCCTCACAGACCGCCTCACAGACCGCCTCACAGACCGCCTCACAGACCGCCTCACAGACCGGGGAGTGATGGCGGAGATGAAGATGTGCCGCTATTGTAATTAAATTTGACTCCCAGTCGGGATCGTTTTAATTGGCTTCTAAACAAAGGCGGGGTAGGAGAGGGACAGGGTGACATCTACCCCCGGGGCGACACCCCCCCCCCCCTCCTCACCCCCCGCCGCGTCTGCCGGAGAGGGGGGAAGGAGGGGGCGGGGGGGGGGGGGGTTGACGTCACAACTGATCACTGCTGGTCCCCTGCAGGTCACTCCGAGTCCGCTGGTGAAATAGGCTGTATCGTCGGGGGACCAGCGGCGGGGGACAGTGATTGTTGACGTTGTGAGGGCGGCTTAGCGTGCGAGGTCTCCTAAGCCGTGTACACACGTCCCGTCAGCCATGAGCGAGGTCTGCTGAGCCGTGTACACATGTCCCGTTAGCCATGTGCATGTCCCATAAGCCATATGAACATGCCCCGTAGGCGATATGTATACACATGTCCCATAAGCCATATGAACATGCCCCGTAGGCTATATGTATACACATGTCCCATAAGCCATATGAACATGCCCCGTAGGCGATATGTATACGCATGTCCCATAAGCCATATGAACATGCCCCGTAGGCTATATGTATACACATGTCCAATAAGCCATATGAACATGCCCCGTAGGCGATATGTATACACATGTCCCATAAGCCATATGAACATGCCCCGTAGGCTATATGTATACACATGTCCCATAAGCCATATGAATATGCCTGTAGGCGATATGTATACACATGTCCCATAAGCCATATGAACATGCCTGTAGGCTATATGTATACGCATGTCCCATAAGCCATATGAACATGCCCCGTAGGCGATATGTATACACATGTCCCATAAGCCATATGAATATGCCTGTAGGCTATATGTATACGCATGTCCCATAAGCCATATGAACATGCCCCGTAGGCTATATGTATACACATGTCCCATAAGCCATATGAACATGCCCCGTAGGCTATATGTATACACATGTCCCATAAGCCATATGAACATGCCCCGTAGGCGATATGTATACACATGTCCCATAAGCCATATGAACATGCCCCGTAGGCTATTTGTATATGCATGTCCCATATGCCATATGAACATGCCCCGTAGGCAATATGTATACGCATGTCCCATAAGCCATATGAACATGCCCCGTAGGCTATATGTATACGCATGTCCCATAAGCCATATGAACATGCCCCGTAGGCAATATGTATACACATGTCCCATAAGCCATATGAATATGCCCCGTAGGCTATATGTATACACATGTCACATAAGCCATATGAACATGCCCCGTAGGCTATATGTATACACATGTCCCATTAGCCATATGAACATGCCCCGTAGGCTATATGTATACGCATGTCCCATAAGCCATATGAACATGCCCCGTAGGCTATATGTATATGCATGTCCCATAAGCCATATGAACATGCCCCGTAGGCTATATGTATACACATGTCCCATAAGCCATATGAACATGCCCCGTAGGCTATATGTATACACATGTCCCATAAGCCATATGAACATGCCCCGTAGGCGATATGTATACACATGTCCCATAAGCCATATGAACATGCCCCGTAGGCTATTTGTATATGCATGTCCCATATGCCATATGAACATGCCCCGTAGGCAATATGTATACGCATGTCCCATAAGCCATATGAACATGCCCCGTAGGCTATTTGTATACACATGTCCCATAAGCCATATGAACATGCCCCGTAGGCAATATGTATACACATGTCCCATAAGCCATATGAATATGCCCCGTAGGCTATATGTATACACATGTCACATAAGCCATATGAACATGCCCCGTAGGCTATATGTATACACATGTCCCATTAGCCATATGAACATGCCCCGTAGGCTATATGTATACGCATGTCCCATAAGCCATATGAACATGCCCCGTAGGCTATATGTATACACATGTCCCATAAGCCATATGAACATGCCCCGTAGGCTATATGTATACACATGTCCCATAAGCCATATGAACATGCCCCATAGGCAATATAGCCTATACAAATCCTGTGTATACATGTCCCATAAGCTTTTTTAGTTCTTATGTATTACATTCATTCTGGTTTACAATATATATAAGGCATATTTTGCATGCAGTGAATTTATAACAATTCTAGTACTCTAGCATCCCATGAATTATCGGCCTATGTAGTGGTTTGAGATCTAAATACGTGTTCACAATCATAACTTCACAAAATAAAATGAAAACTGTTTGCAAATATTCTGGTACTAGAATGATGTTCATGGCATTTTCAGAATTGATCTTGTCCTATTTTCCCCTCATGTGGAGGGATGACCTTGACCGCAGTCCCGCCCGTCCTATTCTGACGTAGTCACACTGCGGTGCATGGAATCGTGTTGTTTTTCGCAGTTGATGGTCGTTTTGTTCGCTGGTTACCTGACGCAGACGACATTCCTGTCGCTATCAGGACGACTGTGACTTGCACAATCCCCCATTATCGCTCAGATTATTCCAATTGCCGCAATCCGGTTCTCACATCCGGACTTCCGGCGACACGCCCGCCCCTGGCGGCCAGCGCCCACATCAAAGGTCAGGCCGTGACGGCTGGTGGCGCCCTCTGTAGTGAGCCAGTTATAATACGCCATTAATCCCGCCATGCATTGCGCGGCGACACACTATTAAAAAGCTAATTTGCCTCTAATCTGCGCGCGCACCGCCCGGCGCATGCGCGGCGGTCGTCTACGCGGCAAATCCCGGACGCTCGTCTTTCATTTCTCGCCCCGCGCGTCGACAAATCCACTGCCGTTCCATAAATAATATTAAATCCCCCGCAATCAGGCAGATAGTGATTTTCCAGTCAATTCTGTCGGCAAATTTGCATCATAATTGCATTTGGTGACAGGCTGGTAGCCGGCGAATCCCGGCGCAAAGCTGGACCCGCCGACAACCAGCATCTCCTACTTAGCCAATCAATGGCGGCCCGGTAGATGGCGCTCCGCTACGCCGGTGGGCCTGAATCGAGCCTAAATCGGGCCTAAATCGGGCCTAAATCCCCGGGAATAATTCAGAAGTTGGGCGGCGGGTGGCGCTCTGCACTGCAGCCAGGACGGAATTGTTAAAATACAATCTGCGCATGCCTGAACGGACCGGAAGACGCGGACACTCACACCGGAAGTGCGGTCTGGGCATGCGTCGGACGCTCGACGTTCCTAGGATGAAATCTCGTGTGTTTTGTGTTCTATAGGTAGGCCTAGAAGGGAGCTGCACCCGGTGTATGGAGCCAAAGAGAGCCCACTGAAAGAACAGGTACCCGTGCTCAGAAGAGCACTTCCGGATACAGGCTTGGAGATGCTCATTCCCTTATAAAAGCAGGCGTTGAATGGCCTTAGCGGGTCTTGGTGTAACTTATGAAACTGATTGACTTACGGACGTCGTGGTGTAAACTCCACGAGACGTAAACGAGACGTAAACGAGACGTAAACGAGAGTAGCGGTGCTTTGTGTCCCGTAGTGGTGTTTTGAGCTGTAGATTCAGTGGGCCTACACTGGGGAAGCCTCGTTCTCAGTTATATCCGGAAGTGGTGTTTTGGTGGGAAACCAGCTGAAATGTCTGCTTGCATTCTATATGTAAATGGTAGCTAAATCCTGCATTGTGGGGGCTGGGTTAGGGCTGGGTGTGGGCTGGGTGGGGCAGGGTGTGGCTGTGTGGGGCTGGGAAGGGCTGTGTGGGGCTGTGTGAGGTTGGGAGGGGTTGGGTGGGGCTGGGTGGGGCTGGGAGGGGTTGGGTGGGGCTGGAAGGGGCTGGGAGGGGCTAGGTGGGCTGGGAGGGGTTGGGTGGGGCTGGGTGTGGCTGTGAGGGGCTGGGTGGGGCTGGGAGGGGCTGGGTGGGGCTGGGAGGGGCTGGGTGGGGCTGGGTGGGGCTGGGTGGGGCTGGGTGTGGCTGTGAGGGGCTGGGTGGGGCTGGGAGGGGCTGGGTGGGGCTGGGAGGGGCTGGGTGGGGCTGGGTGTGGCTGGGAGGGGCTGGGTGGGGCTGGGAGGGGCTGGGTGGGGCTGGGAGGGGCTGGGTGGGGCTGGGTGGGGCTGGGAGGGGTTGGGTGGGGCTGGGTGGGGCTGGGAGGGGTTGGGTGGGGCTGGGTGGGGCTGGGAGGGGCTGGGTGGGGCTGGGAGGGGCTGGGTGGGGCTGGGTGTGGCTGTGAGGGGCTGGGTGGGGCTGGGAGGGGCTGGGTGGGGCTGGGAGGGGCTGGGTGGGGCTGGGTGGGGCTGGGAGGGGTTGGGTGGGGCTGGGAGGGGCTGGGAGGGGCTGTGTGGGGCTGGGAGGGGCTGGGTGGGGCTGGGTGGGGCTGGGTGGGGCTGGGAGGGGCTGGGAGGGGCTGGGAGGGGCTGGGTGGGGCTGGGAGGGGCTGTGTGGGGCTGGGAGGGGTGGGTGGGGCTGGGAGGGGCTGGGAGGGGCTGTGTGGGGCTGGGTGGGGCTGGGAGGGGCTGGGAGGGGCTGGGAGGGGCTGGGTGGGGTTGGGAGGGGCTGGGTGGGGCTGGGTGGGACTGGTAGGGGCTGTATGGGGCTGGTCTAGGTTGGCTGGGAGGGGCTGGGTGGGGCTGGGTGTGGCTGGGCTGGGTGGGGCTGGGTGGGCTGGGTGGGGCTGATGGGGCTGGGAGGGCTGGACGGGGCTGGGTGAGGCTGGCTTGGGCTGGCTGGGGCCTGGTAAGAGACCAGTTACTACCATGAACCTCTCATTCACTGTGCGGGTACCATCGGTTTACATTCTCAATGGGGACTTTTTACACAGGGTAGATAATGAATATCGATTCATTCCTCAATGGGAAATCATTTATCGAGAGGTACTCGAAGAATAAGAAACACCAGATAAATAAACCGAACCAACATGATGCATGACGATAGCGCCATCTTTACCCGGAATTCCGCGTCTCGGACTTTAATGGAGTGGGCCACCTCCTCCGTGCGGGTTTTGGCGGGAAATCGGCGGGAAATCGGCGGAATGTCGTCTGCCGGACCGGACACGGAGACGGGGCATGCGCAGTGAGCGGGCGCGGGGGATTGTGGGAGTCCGTGACAATAGAGTGACAGGCGAGGTCACGTGGTGCCTAGTTCACGCCGCTGTCACTAGGGGGAAACGTCGCGACGTCTTGATACGTCAGTTCCGGTGTCTGGGCACGAGACGCCATTTCACGGACGCCCGGGGCTGGGGGGGGGGGGTTGGGGGGGGGGGGGTGTGCATTACCCCCCCCCCCTCCTCTACACCTCTGACCCACTTATGTCACCCCCGCCCCCCCCCCCCCCTGCCCGTTATCTAGTCCTGGAGTCTGTACCTGGAGAGTGAACACACTCTCCTACTTAACTCCCGAAGCCGTGCCCACCACCTGACGTCACACACAGAGCGGCGCAGACGTCTTCAAGTCTGTCATTAGGAGCATTCATTAAATGAGTCAACACATCCCCCGACTGGCCTGGGAGTCCAGTGTGTCCAGTGGATGAGGGGTGTGTAGGGGGCGGGGAGGGGGGGGGGGGTACAGGGACTGAGGCCAGTCTATTGAATATCAACATCTACAAAAGTGGTACTTAATGTTGTTTACTTTTGTTTTGTTTTGTATTTTTTCAAGATCGCTGTTTTTCATAGTGAGGTTTATTTTTCTGTTTGTTGTTTTTGGTTTGTTGTAGTAGGGTTCTTTTATAGTTTTCAATGATAACTGCTTTTGATTGTGGGGGTTATTCTCAAGAATGAATACAAAATCGCCCACCACCACCGGGTGCTATTTGTTGTTGATTTTCGTTGTTTTATGTTTTTGTTTGTGGAGTGAGGGGTGCGTCTTGTGTGGCAGGCTTTAGTAGAGCCATAAAGTTTTAACAGAAAAAACGCGTATTAAATGCAAATAAATCACACCATATGTTACAAAACTTAGATATTTGTAAAAGAAAATCATCATATTTTATATAAGGAATCGAGCCTCAATAGTAAACATAAAGTAAATGTGACAAACTTTTGGTCTCAAACACAAAGCGTGAAGTGCTGTGACTTTACTGTGTGAGTGATGCACAATGCCCGTGTCTGATGTCATTATGAAGCGCGGTGACTTTACTGTGTGAGTGATGCACAATGCCCGTGTCTGATGCCATGATGAAGTGCTGTGACTTTACTGTGTGAGTGATGCACAATGCCTGTGTCTGATGTCATGATGAAGTGCGGTGACTTTACTGTGTGAGTGATGCACAATGCCCGTGTCTGATGTCTGTGTGAGTGATGCACAATGCCCGTGTCTGATGTCATGATGAAGTGCTGTGACTTTACTGTGTGAGTGATGCGCATTGCCCGTGTCTGATGTCATGATGAAGTGCGGTAACTTTACTGTGTGAGTGATGCACAATGCCCGTGTCTGATGTCTGTGTGAGTGATGCACAATGCCCGTGTCTGATGTCATGATGAAGTGCGGTGACTTTACTGTATGAGTGATGCACAATGCCCGTGTCTGATGTCTGTGTGAGTGATGCACAATGCCCGTGTCTGATGTCATGATGAAGTGCGGTGACTTTACTGTGTGAGTGATGCACAATGCCCGTGTCTGATGTCATGATGGAGTGCGGTGACTTTACTGTGTGAGTGATGCACAATGCCCGTGTCTGATGTCATGATGAAGTGCGGTGACTTTACTGTGTGAGTGATGCACAATGCCCATGTCTGATGTCATGATGAAGTGCGGTGACTTTACTGTGTGAGTGATGCACAATGCCCGAAGATTGGGGGCAGCACACATAAGTTTATTTCTCCTTTATTCTCCAAGTTCTGAGAAGTGTAGATATATTTCTTAAAAGAGAAATTACAATTAAACTTTTCACATATCATACATAGACTGTTTGTTGTCAGTTAGTGTGGAAATCGTCCTTCATTGAAAGGGGTCCAGTCAGAGTAGGTGGCAGTAGGATGGGCCGCTTTAGTTTGCTGTGAGTAGAAGTAATTTACGGTGGTGTAATACACGACACAATGCGTGGTAGTAGTTGAGAGTGGGTTGCAGTAATTCGGATAGGGGTGCAGTAACTCAGGTAGGGGTGCAGTAATTCAGGTAGGGTCAGAGTGGGTGACTGTTGGGTCAGAGTGGGTTGCTGTAGGGTCAGGGTTGGTGGCAGTAGGGTCAGAGTGGGTGGCTGTAGTTTATGGCAGGTGACAGTGTGTCAGATTGGGTGGCACTAGGGTAAGAGTGGGTGGCTTAATCTATGATTGGTGCTAGTTTATCAAAGTGAATGACAGTAGGGTCAGAGTGGGTGGCTGTATGTAAGTTCAGGTGGCAGTAGAGTCAGATTGGATAGCTGTAGTTTATGGTGGGTGGCAGTAGGTCAGCTCTGGTGGCAATACGTCAGTTCGGGTGGCAGTAGGTCAGCTTGGGTGGCAGTAGGTCAGTCCAGGTGGCAGTAGGTCAGTCCAGGTGGCAGTAGGTCAGAGCGGGTGGCAGTATGTCAGCTTGAGTGGCAGTAGGTCAGAGCGGGTGGCAGTAGGTCAGAGTGGGTGGCAGTAGGTCAGAGCGGGTGGCAGTAGGTCAGAGCGGGTGGCTCAGATGGAAGCCCGCAGACCCGGCTGCCGGCAGTGCTGCTCCTGGTGACAGCTGATCGCACTATAAAGCCGGGCTGGTCAGTTCGCTCTCAGTTCGCCCTCACTCTGATCCCGGGCCCTCCGCGCCCTCCTCAGGGGGCTGTTTGTTAGTCAGGAGCCCGCTAGACGGAGCCACCTCCCCCCCCCCCCCGGGACTGCCCGCCCCTCACCCCTCACCCCGCCACGCCCCCGACTCGCTCACTCTTATTGAAATCGCATTAATTTTTATGATGCTGTAAATGAACAACAGGATCTAATTCTGCGGCCCAGCTGCTATTAATAGAGCCTATTACCGGGGCGGCTGATGCCCCGCCCGCCCCCTTGACTCACTGCCACACATGCCGGCACCAACGGAGACTCCATCGGACATGGTCGGTCGGAGGTCGGCAATAATCGGGCAGAGATCGGCTACATTCGAAAATAGATCGGCAATAATCGGGTAGAGATCGGCTAAAGTAAGAGATCGGCTGCAGTCTGGGCAGAGATTTGAGTAGGAGACAGGGACTCAGATTTAGGCCTAAGATACATCAAGAATGTAACAAGAAGAAGTGCAGACAAACTGATCGTTAAGTAAAAGTCGGGCAGTGGGAACATGGCACAGTGGGCGGTGCGGTTCAAAGCCCAGTCGGCGTTTAGTACTCCGACACACGATGAAACAGCTCCGACACTCCCCAACCACACACGACACAACCACACAACCACAACACAGATCCCACGGTCTCACCACACACCACACACCACACAACCACAACACAGATCCCACGGTCTCACCACACACGACACAACCACACAACCACGACACAGATCCCACAGTCTCCTGACATACACGACACAACCACACAACCACGACACAGATCCCGCAGTCTCCCCACACACCACACACCACACACCACACAACCACGACACAGATCCCGCAGTCTCCCCACACACCACACACCACACAACCACGACACAGATCCCGCAGTCTCAACACACACCACACACCACACAACCACGACACATATCCCACAGTCTCCCCACACACCACACACCACACAACCACGACACAGATCCCGCAGTCTCCCCACACACCACACACCACACACCACACAACCACGACACAGATCCCGCAGTCTCCCCACACACCACACACCACACAACCACGACACAGATCCCACAGTCTCCCCACACACCACACACCACACAACCACGACACAGATCCCGCAGTCTCAACACACACCACACACCACACAACCACGACACAGATCCCACAGTCTCCCCACACACCACACACCACACAACCACGACACAGATCCCGCAGTCACCCCACACACCACACACCACACAACCACGACACGGATCCCGCAGTCTCCACACACACCACACAACCACGACACAGATCCCGCAGTCTCCACATACACCACACACCACACAACCACGACACAGATCCCGCAGTCTCCCCACACACCACACACCACACAACCACGACACAGATCCCGCAGTCTCCCCACACACCACACACCACACAACCACGACACAGATCCCACAGTGTCCCCACACACCACACACCACACAACCACGACACAGATCCCACAGTCTCAACACACACCCCACACCACACAACCACGACACAGATCCCTCAGTCTCCCCACACACCACACAACCACGACACAGATCCCGCAGTCTCCTGACACACCACACAACCACGACACAGATCCCGCAGTCTCCCCACACACCACACACCACACAACCACGACACAGATCCCACAGTCTCCCCACACACCACACACCACACAACCACGACACAGATCCCGCAGTCTCCCCACACACCACACAACCACGACACAGATCCCACAGTCTCCCCACACACCACACACCACACAACCACGACACAGATCCCACAGTCTCCCCACACACCACACACCACACAACCACGACACAGATCCCACAGTCTCCCCACACACCACACACCACACAACCACAACACAGATCCCGCAGTCTCCTGACACACCACACAACCACGACACAGATCCCGCAGTCTCCCCACACACCACACACCACACAACCACGACACAGATCCCGCAGTCCCCACACCCCACACACCACACAACCACGACACAGATCCCGCAGTCTCCACACAACACACACCACACAACCACGACACAGATCCCGCAGTCTCCCCACACACCACACACCACACAACCACGACACAGATCCCGCAGTCTCCCCACACACCACACACCACACAACACACAACCACGACACAGATCCCGCAGTCCCCACACAACACACACCACACAACCACGACACAGATCCCGCAGTCTCCCCACACACCACACAACACACAACCACGACACAGATCCCGCAGTCCCCACACAACACACACCACACAACCACGACACAGATCCCGCAGTCTCCCCACACAACACACACGACAACCACGACACAGATCCCGCAGTCTCAACACACACCACACACCACACAACCACGACACAGATCCCGCAGTCCCCACACAACACACACCACACAACCACGACACAGATCCCGCAGTCTCCCCACACAACACACCACACAACCACGACACAGATCCCGCAGTCTCACCACACCACACACAACCACGACACAGATCCCGCAGTCTCCCCACACACCACACAACACACAACCACGACACAGATCCCACAGTCACCCCACACACCACACCCCACACAACCACGACACAGATCCCGCAGTCCCCCCACACCACACACCACACAACCACGACACAGATCCCACAGTGTCCCCACACACCACACCACACAACCACAACACAGATCCCGCAGTCCCCCCACACCACACACCACACAACCACGACACAGATCCCGCAGTCTCATGACACACACCACACAACCACGACACAGATCCCGCAGTCCCCACACACCACACACCACACAACCACGACACAGATCCCGCAGTCTCCCCACACACCACACACCACACAACCACGACACAGATCCCGCAGTCTCCCCACACACCACACAACCACGACACAGATCCCACAGTCTCCCCACACACCACACACCACACAACCACGACACAGATCCCGCAGTCTCCCCACACACCACACACCACACAACCACGACACAGATCCCGCAGTCTCCCCACACACCACACACCACACAACCACGACACAGATCCCGCAGTCTCCCCACACACCACACACCACACAACCACGACACAGATCCCGCAGTCTCCCCACACACCACACACCACACAACCACGACACAGATCCCGCAGTCTCATGACACACACCACACACCACACAACCACGACACAGATCCCGCAGTCTCCCCACACACCACACACCACACAACCACGACACAGATCCCGCAGTCTCCCCACACACCACACACCACACAACCACGACACAGATCACGCAGTCTCCCCACACACCACACACCACACACCACACACCACACAACCACGACACAGATCCCACAGTCTCCTGACATACACGACACAACCACACAACCACGACACAGATCCCGCAGTCTCAACACACACCACACACCACACAACCACGACACAGATCCCGCAGTCTCATGACACACACCACACAACCACGACACAGATCCCGCAGTCTCCCCACACACCACACACCACACACCACACAACCACGACACAGATCCCGCAGTCTCAACACACACCACACACCACACAACCACGACACAGATCCCACAGTCTCCCCACACACCACACACCACACAACCACGACACAGATCCCACAGTCTCCCCACACACCACACACCACACAACCACGACACAGATCCCACAGTCACCCCACACACCACACACCACACAACCACGACACAGATCCCGCAGTCCCCACACACCACACAACCACGACACAGATCCCGCAGTCTCAACACACACCACACACCACACAACCACGACACAGATCCCGCAGTCACCCCACACACCACACAACCACAACACAGATCCCGCAGTCTCCCCACACACCACACACCACACAACCACGACACAGATCCCGCAGTCCCCACAAGCCGCGGTTCACGAGCTCCTCCCACCCTCCAGCCTGTCAAATGAGCACCATCCTCCCACACCCCGGGGTGGTTAGGATCAGCGGATGGCTAACGGCGCCGGAGGGGGCGGCCATCTGTCGCCGCGGAGACTGATCCCCGCTCCCCCGGCCCCCCGCTCCCCGAGGAACGCGGCCCTGACCTCAATGACTCTCCCCTAATGAAAAGAAACCCATGAAAATTCACTCGGCTAAGGCAGCGGTCGACCTTAATTGTGATCCTGGTAATTAAAAATCAATGTGGGAGGCTGAGGGCAGAAGGAAAGGCCAGAGAGGTGAGAGAGGAGAGAAAGAGGCAGAGGCCATAGCTGACATGACAGAGAGAGAACTGACACGAGAGAGGCGAGAGAGAGGTGAGAGAGAGAGAGAGAGAGAGAGAGAGAGAGGGAGAGAGAGAGAGAGAGGACATGAGGGAGGTGAGGGAGGGGAGAGAGAGGTATCTCAGTGGGTGTGGGATGAGAAAGGGCGCAGAGGGCTTGGCAGGGAAAGGCACTCAGGGGAAGTAGTAGTGGAGAAGGTGCTCCATATGTTTCTTGTTTGGTTGCAAGTTCAAGTTCAGGGAAGCGGGCAGTAAGGTCAGATGATCGTGGTGTACCAGTGTGTCATTACTAGAGTCATGTGTGTGGGCAGTGGGCAGTAAGGTCAGATGATCGTGGCGTACCAGTGTGTCGTTACGAGTCATGTGTGTGGGCAGCGGGCAGTAAGGTCAGATGATCGTGGTGTACCAGTGTGTCATTACGAGTCAGGTGTATGGGCAGCGGGCAGTAAGGTCAGATGATCGTGGCGTACCAGTCTGTCGTTACTAGAGTCGTGTGTGTGGGCAGCGGGCAGTAAGGTCAGATGATCGTGGTGTACCAGTGTGTCATTACGAGTCAGGTGTGTGGGCAGCGGGCAGTAAGGTCAGATGATCGTGGCGTACCAGTGTGTCGTTACGAGTCATGTGTGTGGGCAGCGGGCAGTAAGGTCAGATGATCGTGGCGTACCAGTGTGTCGTTACTAGAGTCGTGTGTGTGGGCAGCGGGCAGTAAGGTCAGATGATCGTGGCGTACCAGTGTGTCATTACTAGAGTCATGTATGTGGGCAGCGGGCAGTAAGGTCAGATGATCGTGGCGTACCAGTGTGTCGTTACGAGTCAGGTGTGTGGGCAGCGGGCAGTAAGGTCAGATGATCGTGGCGTACCAGTGTGTCGTTACGAGTCATGTGTGTGGGCAGCGGGCAGTAAGGTCAGATGATCGTGGCGTACCAGTGTGTCGTTACTAGAGTCGTGTGTGTGGGCAGCGGGCAGTAAGGTCAGATGATCGTGGCGTACCAGTGTGTCATTACTAGAGTCATGTATGTGGGCAGCGGGCAGTAAGGTCAGATGATCGTGGTGTACCAGTGTGTCGTTACTAGCGTCATGTGTGTGGGCAGCGGGCAGTAAGGTCAGATGATCGTGGCGTACCAGTGTGTCGTTACTAGAGTCAGGTGTGTGGGCAGCGGGAAGTAAGGTCAGATGATCGTGGTGTACCAGTGTGTCCTTACTAGTCAGGTGTGTGGGCAGCAGGCAGTAAGGTCAGATGATCGTGGCGTACCAGTGTGTCGTTACTAGAGTCGTGTGTGTGGGCAGCAGGCAGTAAGGTCAGATGATCGTGGCGTACCAGTGTGTCATTACTAGAGTCATGTGACATTCACGGAGACGGGGACCCAGGATCCGGGATCAAGTGGCATGCCCGCACGCCACCTAGCGGCTCTGACATACCGCGCTAATTTCCAGTCTAAATTCACACCGCGGGTGGCGCCCCCACCCCCAACTGCCCCCCGCCCCCGAGAGACCCCCCCCCCCCCTGCTGCCCCAACCCGTAACGCCGCCTGGCGGGAGGGGTGGGCAGCCGCACTTCCGGTCGACAAGATGGCGACGGTCTGATGGGCGTTTGATCCGGGTGGAGACCCCTGGTGGTGGGTGGTGTAAACACAGTGCGTCTGATTGTGATAGATAATAATGTAGTGATACACGAGCGTTAGCGAGTGTTTTACAAAGTCAGCATTGAGTGGTTTACAGAGACGCCTGTCCACAAAACCATGGTTTGTTGTATTTATAATCCATCGTCTCAAGTAAATTAAAACGCAGAATTCCCATATTTTACGATATTCAACACAAAGGCAGCTCATATTTTGACCAAAGCCAACAAAACGATTTTTGTTTAACCCTTTTTCCACCTGCAATTATCTAGTAGGAAATTCATCAGGGAAGAGATCAAAGCCTTTAGATTCTGTCAGTCTGTGAGAAAACCGGGGGTGGCCTTATTGCATGATCTATACAAATTAATCTGTGAGCATTCTCTACAAGTTTCGTTTCCATTCACCGATTTGGTGCTTCCTGAATGCAGATCGGTGCCAAATAATCGGCCAATGAAATTGGTCTTGAATAGATATCTTTTATATATCAGACATCAACGTTCACAGAACTCATCGTTCAGCGTGAATCACGTGAGACTTGTTTGTTTACTATTGACGGCCATGAGTTCCCGTTATGCCCCGTTCACACTGTGCGACTGGGCGTATAGACCATCTGAGAATCACGTGAGACTTGTTTGTTTACTATTGACGGCCATGAGTTCCCGTTATGCCCCGTTCACACTGTGCGACTGGGCGTATAGACCATCTGAGAATCACGTGAGACTTGTTTGTTTACTATTGAAGGCCATGAGTTCCCGTTATGCCCCGTTCACACTGTGCGACTGGGCGTATAGACCATCTGAGAAACACGTGAGACTTGTTTGTTTACTATTGACGGCCATGAGTTCCCGTTATGCCCCGTTCACACTGTGCGACTGGGCGGATAGACCATCTGAGAATCACGTGAGACTTGTTTGTTTACTACTGAAGGCCATGAGTTCCCGTTATGCCCCGTTCACACTGTGCGACTGGGCGTATAGACCATCTGAGAATCACGTGAGACTTGTTTGTTTACTATTGAAGGCCATGAGTTCCCGTTATGCCCCGTTCACACTGTGCGACTGGGCGTATAGACCATCTGAGAATCACGTGAGACTTGTTTGTTTACTATTGAAGGCCATGAGTTCCCGTTATGCCCCGTTCACACTGTGCGACTGGGCGTATAGACCATCTGAGAATCACGTGAGACTTGTTTGTTTACTATTGACGGCCATGAGTTCCCGTTATGCCCCGTTCACACTGTGCGACTGGGCGTATAGACCATCTGAGAATCATGTGAGACTTGTTTGTTTACTATTGAAGGCCATGAGTTCCCGTTATGCCCCGTTCACACTGTGCGACTGGGCGTATAGACCATCTGAGAATCACGTGAGACTTGTTTGTTTACTATTGAAGGCCATGAGTTCCCGTTATGCCCCGTTCACACTGTGCGACTGGGCGTATAGACCATCTGAGAATCACGTGAGACTTGTTTGTTTACTATTGAAGGCCATGAGTTCCCGTTATGCCCCATTCACACTGTGCGACTGGGCGTATAGACCATCTGAGAATCACATGAGACTTGTTTGTTTACTATTGAAGGCCATGAGTTCCCGTTATGCCCCGTTCACACTGTGCGACTGGGCGTATAGACCATCTGAGAATCACATGAGACTTGTTTGTTTACTATTGAAGGCCATGAGTTCCCGTTATGCCCCGTTCACACTGTGCGACTGGGCGTATAGACCATCTGAGAATCACGTGAGACTTGTTTGTTTACTATTGAAGGCCATGAGTTCCCGTTATGCCCCATTCACACTGTGCGACTGGGCGTATAGACCATCTGAGAATCACGTGAGACTTGTTTGTTTACTATTGAAGGCCATGAGTTCCCGTTATGCCCCGTTCACACTGTGCGACTGGGCGTATAGACCATTTGAGAATCACGTGAGACTTGTTTGTTTACTATTGACGGCCATGAGTTCCCGTTATGCCCCGTTCACACTGTGCGACTGGGCGTATAGACCATTTGAGAATCACGTGAGACTTGTTTGTTCACTATTGAAGGCCATGAGTTCCCGTTATGCCCCGTTCACACTGTGTGACTGGGCGTATAGACCATTTGAGAATCACGTGAGACTTGTTTGTTCACTATTGAAGGCCATGAGTTCCCGTTATGCCCCGTTCACACTGTGCGACTGGGCGTATAGACCATCTGAGAATCACGTGAGACTTGTTTGTTCACTATTGAAGGCCATGAGTTCCCGTTATGCCCCGTTCACACTGTGCGACTGGGCGTATAGACGGTGAATCATAGGAATATCTTTAAACTTAAAACGAGACATTATTATTGAGGTGAAGAGTGATCTCTAAATGTAAACGCGTAGTTTACGAGCCGAGATCCGTGTATGGTGAGATGTGAATGCAGCCACTTAGATGACACTCTGTGTAACTTTCTGCCTCATTGATTACTGAATAATATTACAGTGTTCAGCTGAAGGATTCAAAAGCAGGACAATGCCATATGGCATCCCTCTGAGCAAGGCAGGACAATGCCATATGGCATCCCTCTGAGCAAGGCAGGACAATGCTGTTTTTGTTCCTTTGTAATTCTTTGAAAACTATCAAAGAATTATAAATATTAGAGGACATATTTGGCTAAGTGTTTCAGTAATTCTGCAAAATATCGAAAAGTTTGGATAACGGCAGACTGGTGGATGTTACTACAGACAGAGCCGGCTGATAACGGCAGACTGGTGGATGTTACTACAGACAGAGCCGGCTGATAACGGCAGACTGGTGGATGTTAGTTACAGACAGAGCCGGCTGATAACGGCAGACTGGTGGATGTTACTACAGACAGAGCCGGCTGATAACGGCAGACTGGTGGATGTTACTACAGACAGAGCCGGCTGATAACGGCAGACTGGTGGATGTTAGTTACAGACAGAGCCGGCTGATAACGGCAGACTGGTGGATGTTACTACAGACAGAGCCGGCTGATAACGGCAGACTGGTGGATGTTACTACAGACAGAGCCGGCTGATAACGGCAGACTGGTGGATGTTACTACAGACAGAGCCGGCTGATAACGGCAGACTGGTGGATGTTACTACAGACAGAGCCGGCTGATAACGGCAGACTGGGGAATGTTAGTTACAGAGAGAGCCGGCTGATAACGGCAGACTGGTGGATGTTACTACAGACAGAGCCGGCTGATAACGGCAGACTGGGGAATGTTAGTTACAGACAGAGCCGGCTGATAACGGCAGACTGGTGGATGTTACTACAGACAGAGCCGGCTGATAACGGCAGACTGGTGGATGTTAGTTACAGACAGAGCCGGCTGATAACGGCAGACTGGTGGATGTTACTACAGACAGAGCCGGCTGATAACGGCAGACTGGTGGAGGTTACTACAGACAGAGCCGGCTGATAACGGCAGACTGGTGGATGTTAGTTACAGACAGAGCCGGCTGATAACGGCAGACTGGTGGATGTTACTACAGACAGAGCCGGCTGATAACGGCAGACTGGTGAATGTTAGTTACAGACAGAGCCGGCTGATAACGGCAGACTGGGGAATGTTAGTTACAGACAGAGCCGGCTGATAACAGCAGACTGGTGGATGTTACTACAGACAGAGCCGGCTGATAACGGCAGACTGGTGGATGTTAGTTACAGACAGAGCCGGCTGATAACGGCAGACTGGTGGATGTTACTACAGACAGAGCCGGCTGATAACGGCAGACTGGTGGATGTTAGTTACAGACAGAGCCGGCTGATAACGGTAGACTGGTGGATGATAGTTACAGACAGAGCCGGCTGATGACGGCAGACTGGTGGATGTTACTACAGACAGAGCCGGCTGATAACGGCAGACTGGTGGATGTTACTACAGACAGAGCCGGCTGATAACGGTAGACTGGTGGATGATAGTTACAGACAGAGCCGGCTGATAACGGTAGACTGGTGGATGATAGTTACAGACAGAGCCGGCTGATAACGGCAGACTGGTGGATGTTACTACAGACAGAGCCGGCTGATAACGGCAGACTGGTGGATGTTACTACAGACAGAGCCGGCTGATAACGGCAGACTGGGGAATGTTAGTTACAGACAGAGCCGGCTGATAACGGCAGACTGGTGAATGTTACTACAGACAGAGCCGGCTGATAACGGCAGACTGGTGGATGTTTAAAGCTGACTGGTGGATGTTTAAAGCAGTGGGCAGTTTAATTAGCAAACTTTCTGATGAGTTTTGTTAATGAGAGCTGCGGAGGCCCCTCGCAGTTTCTGATGATTGCGGTGATCACGTGGTCGTGGATCCGCGGCCGCTCTAATCAGAACGATAAGCGTTATCATAACCGCCTACACTAATTCACTAATAGATAAAGAGTGGTTGAAATTCATCTCTCCGCTGAGCGCGTTGTGGTCCTGATTAATCTGACACTTTGTGATTAAACCATCAAACCGGCTCAAACCGGCTCAAACCGCCCTCCGCCGCCCGCCCCCGGCCGCATTAATTCCCGGCAGACGACATTCCCACTCCACTTCCGGTGGCGCGTGCGCAGCATTTAAAGACGGGAGCGAGGCTGGGCGATCCCATCATGCCCCTGTGCAGACGGCGTCGACGGCGCAGCGCGCGCAGCGGCCACCGACCTAATTGAAAATGCATTCTATTGGCCACGGTCGTAACAGGGCTGGCAAAAATGGCAAATCCATTAGATGGGAGAGGAGATTAAAGTAATAGATATGGACGCGCCGTGGTCGGCCATGAGCGAGGTGTGAGCGGCGCGAGTTGGCGGCAAGATCGGGGGCGGCGGCGCGTAAAGCGGAAAGCGGCGACTCAGCGGAGTGAGAGGAGCGAAGCGGGAACCTGCCGTCATCTAATCATACACTCATACACGGCCATCAAACATGCCGTAATCATACACTCATACACGGAGTGAGGGGAGCGAAGCGGGAACCTGCCGTCATCTAATCATACACTCATACACGGCCATCAAACATGCCGTAATCATACACTCATACACGGAGTGAGGGGAGCGAAGCGGGAACCTGCCGTCATCTAATCATACACTCATACACGGCCATCAAACATGCCGTAATCATACACTCATACACGGAGTGAGGGGAGCGAAGCGGGAACCTGCCGTCATCTAATCATACACTCATACACACCTACACTACACATACACGGCCATCAAACATGCCGTAATCATACACTCATACACGGAGTGAAGGGAGTGAAGGGAGCGTACTGCCTCGCCTCGTGAGATCACGACGCCGACTCAATACGTGGCGTAGTAATCGACACTAGAGAACTCCTCGTGATGCGGCCCGACGCCCCGCCCTCTCACCTCTGTCACTCTAAACCCTGGACACCAGTCAGTCCGCCACCCGTCACCCTCCGGGCTCAATCCGTCCCTCCGCCACCCTCCAGACCTAACCCTGGAGCGGCGAAACCTGGACCCGACCACTTGACACCAGTCGGCGTCTCCCCTGGGTCATGTGACCTGTGATGGCGTCCTGCGGGCGCCCCGCCCTCTCCCAGCAGAGACTCTCAGCCAGTGGTCTATAACTACACTCTCCTGACAGAGACTCCGATTCAGGGGTCTATAACTACACTCTCCTAACACATTCTGATTCAGTGGTCGTATCTCTACACTCTCCTAACATAGATTCCCAGCCGATGATCTATCTCTACAATCTCCCAGCAGAGTATTTTTGATACAGGGTTCCCTTTTGTTTCAGGGTTTTATTTTGCCTTCAGTACATTATCGTACTTCCACGTAACTAAACGCATCAACAACAGAACATGGAGATTGATGTGTCGGAGCGTTTTGAGAAACAGTACTACAGTTAATGATGGTTAGTACAGAGACAGGTGGCTGTCAGAGGACTGTGTTAGGAGAGTGATCGAGGTCATGTGACCAGGTTGGTACAGAGACAGGTGGCTGTCAGAGTACTGTGTTAGGAGAGTGATTGAGGTCATGTGACCAGGTTGGTACAGAGACAGGTGGCTGTCAGAGGACTGTGTTAGGAGACTGATCGAGGTCATGGGACCAGGTTGGTACAGAGACAGGTGGCTGTCAGAGGACTGTGTTAGGAGAGTGATTGAGGTCATGTGACCAGGTTGGTACAGAGACAAGTCTAATTGAACAAATTGGACGTTAAACTACCCAAACAAACAAACAAACAGGTGGCTGTCAGAGGACTGTGTTAGGAGAGTGATCGAGGTCATGTGACCAGGTTGGTACAGAGAGAGGTGGCTGTCAGAGGACTGTGTTAGGAGAGTGATTGAGGTCATGTGACCAGGTTGGTACAGAGACAAGTCTAATTGAACAAATTGGACGTTAAACTACCCAAACAAACAAACAAACAGGTGGCTGTCAGAGGACTGTGTTAGGAGAGTGATTGAGGTCATGTGACCAGGTTGGTACAGAGACAAGTCTAATTGAACAAATTGGACGTTAAACTACCCAAACAAACAAACAAACAGGTGGCTGTCAGAGGACTGTGTTAGGAGAGTGATCGAGGTCATGTGACCAGGTTAGTACAGAGACAGGTGGCTGTCAGAGGACTGTGTTAGGAGAGTGATTGAGGTCATGTGACCAGGTTGGTACAGAGACAGGTGGCTGTCAGAGGACTGTGTTAGGAGAGTGATCGAGGTCATGTGACCAGGTTGGTACAGAGACAGGTGGCTGTCAGAGGACTGTGTTAGGAGAGTGATTGAGGTCATGTGACCAGGTTAGTACAGAGACAGGTGGCTGTCAGAGGACTGTGTTAGGAGAGTGATCGAGGTCATGTGACCAGGTTAGTACAGAGACAGGTGGCTGTCAGAGGACTGTGTTAGGAGAGTGATCGAGGTCATGTGACCAGGTTGGTACAGAGACAGGTGGCTGTCAGAGGACTGTGTTAGGAGAGTGCTGACCTGCCTGGGGCCATGTCCGTCAAGTCTCTCAGTTATATCCATAATCATCACGTCTCACCATTAATACTCCTCTGAACAGGACAGCCCGGACACTAGCAGCGCGTCTCACCATTGATACTCCTCTGAGGGGGGCGGGCCGCCTCGTCTGAGGCTCACGTTCAGGCCTGCCAGCCTCAGTCTGGTGTCGGGTTCAGGCGCTCACCTCTGCTCCAACTACATGTCGAGAAGGAGCTGAAACCGCGCTTAGAAAAAATACAACACAAACAACAGCAACTTTCATCTTTTCCATATCGATTCCAGATATTTATTACCCATGGTATACAAAGACCCCATTGAGAATGTATGGCGACTCAGTAAACCACGACCCATTGTTTATTACCCATGGTATACAAAGACCCCATTGAGAATGTATGGCGACTCAGTAAACCACGACCCATTGTTTATTTTCCATGGTATATAAAGACCCCATTTAGAATGTATGGCGACTCAGTAAACCACGACCCATTGTTTATTTTCCATGGTATATAAAGACCCCATTTAGAATGTATGGCGACTCAGTAAACCACGACCCATTGTTTATTTTCCATGGTATATAAAGACCCCATTTAGAATGTATGGCGACTCAGTAAACCACGACCCATTGTTTATTTTCCATGGTATATAAAGACCCCATTTAGAATGTATGGCGACTCAGTAAACCACGACCCATTGTTTATTTTCCATGGTATATAAAGACCCCATTTAGAATGTATGGCGACTCAGTAAACCACGACCCATTGTTTATTTTCCATGGTATATAAAGACCCCATTCAGAATGTATGGCGACTCAGTAAACCACGACCCATTGTTTATTTTCCATGGTATATAAAGACCCCATTTAGAATGTATGGCGACTCAGTAAACCACGACCCATTGTTTATTTTCCATGGTATATAAAGACCCCATTTAGAATGTATGGCGACTCAGTAAACCACGACCCATTGTTTATTTTCCATGGTATATAAAGACCCCATTGAGAATGTATGGCGACTCAGTAAACCACGACCCATTGTTTATTTTCCATGGTATATAAAGACCCCATTTAGAATGTATGGCGACTCAGTAAACCACGACCCATTGTTTATTTTCCATGGTATATAAAGACCCCATTCAGAATGTATGGCGACTCAGTAAACCACGACCCATTGTTTATTTTCCATGGTATACAAAGACCCCATTTAGAATGTATGGCGACTCAGTAAACCACGACCCATTGTTTATTTTCCATGGTATATAAAGACCCCATTTAGAATGTATGGCGACTCAGTAAACCACGACCCATTGTTTATTTTCCATGGTATACAAAATCCACATTCAGAATGTATGGCGACTCAGTAAACCACGACCCATTGTTTATTTTCCATGGTATACAAAGACCCCATTTAGAATGCATGGCGACTCAGTAAACCACGACCCATTGTATAAAACCTCTCAGATACCATAAGCATAGTATACTAAAGAAGAAACCAACAAGTTTTGGTGAAAGTCGTTGTTCTCCATAAGTTTGATGCGGTGTGATATGAACGAGGTGACCGCCGAGTGAATATCACATAGCATTCAAACGAGTTGGACCAAAATTAGTTGCTTTCTGTATTTATCTCACTCCTGTACGCACTAAAAGAAGGGATGTTGCACAGGATATAAACCATGGAGAACGGACTGCAATACTTGTATGGGCATGGAGAACGAATTCCCAATGTTAAGCCTATGGGACAAAAATACCAAGTGTGAGATAAGAGTGATATATGTGGTATAAACCTCCAATGCCATTGTATACGGGAAAATAGTCCCTTTGTGCTATAGAACAAAAAGAATAGTCCGTGTTGATATAACCTTTGATGTGACAATTCCTGGATTTGGTTTATTGGAGAAGATTGATAGTAAGAGAAAACATAGTTACTGAGGTCGTAGTGATGACCGTTCGCCGTCCACTGAAAATGGAATCCCTACGGACTCAGGTCGACGTTTTCTTATTATTCTAAATTTAATGAAAAAAAACGCCATTTTATGTACTGATGAAGTACATTACGGGCACAGTGCGCCCGAATATTCAGTACGGGCTCAGTGAGCCCGAACATGATTAATACTGCACCCCTAGTAGCGGGTAGTATTCCATAGACGTTCGGCCATGGGTGTGTAATGATAAATACACCAAACGGTGGTTTTGTGGACAGGCGGCTGTGTAAACCACTTGAGGTCGGCGTAATACACTCGCTGACGATCGTGTAATATGTGAAACCATAGTTATGGTGACAATACGGGTTAGATTTATGAGTTGTTTCGGAGAAATTCGTTCTGAACGAGCCAGCACGGCGAGTTCAGAACGAATTTCTCCGAAACAACGAGTAATTCTAACCCGTATTGGCACCATCACTATGGTTTCATATTATTATATACCTTAATTCGGTCTTAATTCGCTAAAACTGACCGTAATTTGACGTCGAAGTGACTTGGCACAACTCTCAAACACGATGTGTACGTTAGCAGACACGCCGGATGTTGATAACCGGAAGTGATCACCGCGTAGGCGCGAATACATTATAGCGCCGCATAAATTAACGCTCGGTCACCCTGCTATGCTCGATCGTCCCGTCGGACAGCTATACTCGAGCGGTGCAGTGTCTCCGCTATTGGTTGACATCGACGAGTTGCCCGCTCGGCCCGTGAACGTATCGAAATCGATATTTCTCGCATATCTAAGCTATCTAAAGTGTATCACGTGATTCATTATCGTATTTCACCTCGATGTTTGATGTGTTTTCGCACTAACTCGCTCCGAGGTTACTGTACGACGCCACAGAACTCGCGAAGTGAAGGGATCCGACATTTTTGAATTTGGCACCTAGAAATCTGTTGTCGGCCTCTCGGCCAATCAAATTGCGTTATTTCGTCAAAGCGTGCAGTCTGTCAGCCAAAGCGTGCAGGTAAGGTTCAAAGGATGCAGTCTGTTAGCCAAAGCGTGCAGTCTGTCACTATCCAAAGGCACCAGTACAAAGATTCACGGCGTACGGTGCATTCTGTGTACGATAACTGTACCCCCAGGAGCAGTACGTATTTACACAGAGTTAGTGCATAGGTATATAATAATACTAGGTTTTGACCTCCGCCTGTCCGAAATACCCGCAAGGGAGGTATTTCCTGTGGGTATAAGAGCGGGTACATAAGAGAGGTAAGTCTCCCCACCGGGTGCCTTGTGGGTATGAGAGCGGGTATTAAGGTGGTATATGTGGGTATGAGAGCGGGTATTAAGGTGGAATATGCGGGTATGAGAGCGGGTATTAAGGTGGTGTATGCGGGTATTAAGGTGGTATATGCGGGTATGAGAGCGGGTATTAAGGTGGTGTATGCGGGTATGAGAGCGGGTATTAAGGTGGTATATGTGGGTATGAGAGCGGGTATTAAGGTGGTGTATGCGGGTATGAGAGCGGGTATTAAGGTGGTATATGCGGGTATGAGAGCGGGTATTAAGGTGGTATATGCGGGTATGAGAGCGGGTATTAAGGTGGTGTATGTGGGTATGAGAGCGGGTATTAAGGTGGTGTGTGTGGGTATGAGAGCGGGTATTAAGGTGGTTTATGTGGGTATGAGAGCGGGTATTAAGGTGGTGTATGTGGGTATGAGAGCGGGTATTAAGGTGGTGTATGCGGGTATGAGAGCGGGTATTAAGGTGGTGTATGTGGGTATGAGAGCGGGTATTAAGGTGGTGTATGTGGGTATGAGAGCGGGTATTAAGGTGGTATCTCTCCCCGCCCTGTTTTGGGGATGGTGTGTGGCGTGTTTGTTTGTTGTTTTCCGGTGATTGCCGCCTCGTCTGGCTCCCGCCCTCAAACACCCTCCTCTCCTCTACACGCCGAGTCAGTAATTCGCCCGTATTTGTCAATAAGAGGTCCTTATCTCCGCGACACAAAATAGTCCCTGCCGCGCTCCTGGCGGCGCGGGTCCGTACTAGCCGCGGGCCGCAGCTGGTTGCCGGCGCGCTGCGGTTGTCGTCTGCTGGTTGTCGCTGGTTCCCTGCGTGTGGCGCGGCGTGCTAATGACAACGCCCTCCAGCGGGAGACGCCGACATTAAGGTGTGAGCGCCACCCAGCGTCAGAAAGTCAGCGTCCGGCCGCCATCTTGCCTGAGGTGAGGAGCTTTTACAAACATAGCCTGGCGACAACTTGTGGAAGAGCCCCCACCCTGCCCCACCTCCACACCTCCCGCACAGCCCTAAGTAGGTGTGTGCCTTCAACATCTGCCGCTAGGGGGACCCCACGCATGCGCAGAGCCCGCAGCGCACTGCCTGTCGGGATTGCATCTTATCAAGTGCAGTGCATCAGGGGCAGAAGTCTAAAGACCAGTCTGTGCTCCACTAAACCACTCAGTGAAGTCTCCTCCATACCCCCCCCCCCCCCCCCACACACACACACAGACAGACAGCCGGGAGCGGTTTACCCAAACACCAGCCGGGAACAGGTTTAAACGAACGAGCGATAAAAAGCTGATCTTATCGTTGTCTTTGTGGTGTTCTCGTTATTTAGAATGATCGGTCTTTGTGAAAGACAGTCTTACAAGGCGTTTATAGATAGACCATTAGAAGTATGCTCATGTTATTCAATATCTGTAATCAGTAGGTATCTAGGTATATAATATATATATACGTTTTTACTAGATACTCACACCAGTTCGGGATTGTCCTGTACAAAGATTTCTCCTCCATTACAATGCGACAGGCTACAACAATAAGATTTCATCGTTTCCTGACACCGGTCAATGTTTAAATGAGCCAATGGCAAGATCTCCTTATCGCACTAACAGTCGTCATCTCCGCCCGCTGGAGGTATCGCTCTTTGTATCGTACTAACAGTCGTCATCTCCGCCCGCTGGAGGTATCGCTCTTTGTATCGTACTAACAGTCGTCATCTCCGCCCGCTGGAGGTATCGCTCTTTGTATCGTACTAACAGTCGTCATCTCTGTCCGCTGGAGGTATCGCTCTTTGTATCGTACTAACAGTCGTCATCTCTGTCCGCTGGAGGTATCGCTCTTTGTATCGTACTAACAGTCGTCATCTCTGTCCGCTGGAGGTATCGCTCTTTGTATCGTACTAACAGTCGTCATCTCTGTCCGCTGGAGGTATCGCTCTTTGTATCGTACTAACAGTCGTCATCTCCGCCCGCTGGAGGTATCGCTCTTTGTATCGTACTAACAGTCGTCATCTCTGTCCGCTGGAGGTATCGCTCTTTGTATCGTACTAACAGTCGTCATCAACGCCCGCTGGAGGTATCGCTCTTTGTATCGTACTAACAGTCGTCATCTCTGTCCGCTGGAGGTATCGCTCTTTGTATCGTACTAACAGTCGTCATCAACGCCCGCTGGAGGTATCGCTCTTTGTATCGTACTAACAGTCGTCATCTCTGTCCGCTGGAGGTATCGCTCTTTGTATCGTACTAACAGTCGTCATCAACGCCCGCTGGAGGTATCGCTCTTTGTATCGTACTAACAGTCGTCATCTCCGCCCGCTGGAGGTATCGCTCTTTGTATCGTACTAACAGTCGTCATCTCCGCCCGCTGGAGGTATCGCTCTTTGTATCGTACTAACAGTCGTCATCTCCGCCCGCTGGAGGTATCGCTCTTTGTATCGTACTAACAGTCGTCATCACCGCCCGCTGGAGGTATCGCTCTTTGTATCGTACGACCCCTGATCATTAAACGGGCCCCTTCGCCTTCCATCGCTGTCAAACCTCGACTGTTTCTGTCCCTCGCTGTATGCAGACCGGTTGTAGGTGGGGCTCTGAGGCGTGGACAGTTCCCACGATCCTCACAATCAGTGTCAGTTTTAAACGGTTTCTCGTTTTGGAATTTTTGCCCTTTCTTTATAATAGGTTTCAGTTCATCAATGGCATATTTCATCAGTTAGTGTTTACAAAATTTGCGTTTATCGCTAGAGAAACTGATTGGTGTAAACAAATAAATCCCCATTTTATGAATGGGAACTCTCTCGGAAAACATCGGCATCCCTATTTACGTAAATAGGGCCCCGAATCCTCCGAAAAAATTCCCATTTTGCATTGACCGTTTATTTCTCAAAAGTGCCATAAGATCGGTGGGTGGTGACCGACGTATTTATCGGCGGCACTAAACTGGTGGTAAACTGATGAGAAGAAGCTGATGTGTTATCAGAAGAGCCTGGCGTGGCGTCTCCATCGGCCGACTGCGACCTCCGACTACGGCCTCTAGCGCCACCGACCATTAGGTCACACTTCTGGAAACAAAAAGGGTCATCGATATTTTTCTTTAAGATTACACAAGATAGTACCACTAACCTACTTTAGGTACTACCGACGAACTGTCTCCATGTCGAAGTAATGGGTGGCTAAACGAATTTGAATGACAACATTCGGCCGGCAACTATTAAACTTTACATTTAAGAACCACGTTTATTCTGACGCTTACTATCTCCAGCAGAACGGCGGCCGACTTTTTCCAGGCTGTATATAATCCCTGGCTCGTGGGTCGGCAGGTGGGTCGGCCACGTAGAACTCGGTCAGGGTGGGGGTTGGGCGGCGGGCGGCGGGCGGCGGGCGGCGGGCGGCGGGCGGCGGGCGGCGGGCGGGGGGCGGCGGGCGGCGGGCGGCGGGCGGCGGGATGATGGAGAGCGCGGCGAGCTGCGACTAACGCCATTATCAAGCCGCGTGGAGGCTCCAATTGCTTGTCGTCTTCGCTGGGACCCTGTTCTGCCTTGTCAGCCCATCAACCAGCCGGCCACCAGCGAACCCAGAGTCTATTACCATACACGAGGACACTTCACTGGTGACCAGCGTGACCGACGGAGGGTGGCAGGGTGTCGTAAAATACTAAGTGTATGAAGGACGGAGGGTGGCAGGATGTCGTAAAATACTAAGTGTGTGAAGGACGGAGGGTGGCAGAGTGTCGTAAATACTGTGTGAAGGATGGAGGGTGGCAGAGTGTCGTAAAATACTAAGTGTATGAAGTACGGAGGGTAGCAGAGTGTCGTAAATACTGTGTGAAGGACGGAGGGTGGCAGGGTGTCGTAAAATACTAAGTGTGTGAAGAACGGAGGGTGGCAGGGTGTTGTAAAATACTAAGTGTGTGAAGGACGGAGGGTGGCAGGGTGTCGTAAATACTGTGTGAAGGACGGAGGGTGGCAGGGTGTCGTAAAATACTAAGTGTGTGAAGGACGGAGGGTGGCAGGATGTCGTAAATACTGTGTGAAGGACGGAGGGTGGCAGGATGTCGTAAATACTGTGTGAAGGACGGAGGGTGGCAGGATGTCGTAAAATACTAAGTGTGTGAAGGACGGAGGGTGGCAGGATGTCGTAAAATACTAAGTGTATGAAGGACGGGTGTACGGGGACCGGTGTCAGACCGATGTACGGGGACCGGTGTATGGGGACCGGTGTCAGACCGGTGTACGGGGACCGGTGTCAGACCGGTGTCAGACCGGTGTACGGGGACCGGTGTCAGACCGGTGTACGGGGACCGGTGTCAGACCGGTGTACGGGGACCGGTGTCAGACCGGTGTACGGGGACCGGTGTCAGACCGGTGTACGGGGACCGGTGTACGGGGACCGGTGTCAGACCGGTGTACGGGGACCGGTGTCAGACCGGTGTACGGGGACCGGTGTCAGACCGGTGTACGGGGACCGGTGTCAGACCGGTGTACGGGGACCGGTGTCAGACCGGTGTACGGGGACCGGTGTACAGGGACCGGTGTACGGGGACCGGTGTCAGACCGGTGTCAGACCGGTGTACGGGGACCGGTGTCAGACCGGTGTACGGGGACCGAGGGAGTTTCTAATCACTGCAGGTAGTGCCACACAGTGGCGTTTTTGTGTACTAATTTCATCATACATCTTATCAATCGAACTGAATATTTCAGACGTTTCCGCTCTACCACTACCGCCTTGTAATAGATACCATAATTCACATATTTCCTCTAGTTTAATTGATAAATAAGGCTCTTCTCTGTGAATTTCGTCATCTCGGAGACCTCAAGGGGTGTCCCCCGCTTAGACGTGTTTCTGTCCCTGTTCTGAGTCTGGTCCCGGCCCCGGTGTGTGTGTGTGGGGGGGGGGGGGGTAAAATCAGTGGTAATCAGAAGGACCTCAGTTCAATTTATTTGGCTCTTTTTTTTAAAAAGATTTCCAATCGGATCATAAATTTAATGGCGAATACATGTATAATTTACATATAACTGTTGAAAACTGCGACGGGTACTATGCAGGTAAGTAGGTTGGTTCTATAGAGTTTTCAGGCTACATTCCTCAGAAAGGACACCTATTGAGACGCCCGACTAAACGGAGAGTTCTCAGGGTCAAGGTCAGGACAATGACAGTTTTATTAAACGGCCTGGAAGGACAGTGAGGGCCGTAGTCGGAGCAGAATGTCGGGGGGGAGAGTGAGTTGATGCAAGTGGTGTGGGCAAAGTTCCCGGATCTGTGTGTGGGGGAGGGGAGGGTGAGGGGGTGGGGGAGGGGTGAGGGGTGTGTGAGGGGGTGTGAGGGGTGTGAGGGGGTGAGAGAGGGGTGAGGGAGGGGTGAGGGAGGGGTGAGGGAGGGGTGAGGGAGGGGTGAGAGAGGGGTGAGGGAGGGGTGAGGGAGGGGTGTGGGAGGGGTGAGGGAGGGGTGAGGGAGGGGTGAGGGAGGGGTGAGGGAGGGGTGAGAGAGGGGTGAGGGAGGGGTGGGGGAGGGGTGGGGGAGGGGTGAGGGAGGGGTGAGAGAGGGGGTAGGAGAGGGGTGAGAGAGAGGTGAGAGGGGGGTGAGAGAGGGGTGAGAGAGGGGTGAGAGAGGGGTGAGAGAGGGGTGAGGGGGTGAGAGAGAGGTGAGGGAGGGGTGAGAGAGGGGTGAGAGAGGGGTGAGAGGGGGGTGAGAGAGGGGTGAGAGAGGGGTGAGAGAGGGGTGAGAGAGGGGTGAGGGGGTGAGAGAGAGGTGAGAGGGGGGTGAGAGAGGGGTGAGAGAGGGGTGAGAGAGGGGTGAGAGAGGGGTGAGGGGGTGAGAGAGAGGTGAGGGAGGGGTGAGAGAGGGGTGAGGGAGGGGGTAGGAGAGGGGTGAGGGAGGGGTGAGAGAGGGGTGAGAGAGGGGTGAGAGAGGGGTTAGGGGGTGAGAGAGAGGTGAGAGGGGGGTGAGAGAGGGGTGAGAGAGGGGTGAGAGAGGGGTGAGGGGGTGAGAGAGAGGTGAGAGGGGGGTGAGAGAGGGGTGAGAGAGGGGTGAGAGAGGGGTGAGAGAGGGGTGAGGGGGTGAGAGAGAGGTGAGGGAGGGGTGAGAGAGGGGTGAGGGAGGGGGTAGGAGAGGGGTGAGGGAGGGGTGAGAGAGGGGTGAGAGAGGGGTGAGGGAGGGGTGAGAGAGGGGTGAGAGAGGGGTGAGAGAGGGGTGAGGGAGGGGGTAGGAGAGGGGTGAGAGAGGGGTGAGGGGGTGAGGGAGGGGTGAGAGAGGGGTGAGGGAGGGGGTGAGGGAGGGGGTGAGGAATGAAACAGAAGGAACAGAGTTTCACTCAGAGGCCCTGACGGCCCGTCCGGTCTGTCTACTATTACATGTTCTATGCCTAAGTTCATAGATTTAAAGCCCCCAAATAGACTCAGTGTTTGTTATAAAATTTCTTTCATATAGAGTAAATCTAAAAAATACAAGGACAAATATTGTTGACCCTTAGATCTCAGGGGTTGCCCCCCCCCCCCCCCCCCCCCCGTCTGCGGTAGTGATATGTCAAGTCTCTGCTCATCGTTAAAACACAAACATCAAACATGGAAATCTCCCCCGCACTTCTACATTCCATCTATCTTGAAATTTTACGGATAGTTTTTTTTAATTCAGAAAAAGAAGGCATAGAGTTCGCCTCCAGTGGGGGTTTCTAGATGTAGTCCCAAGAGCAAGACGCATATCTCTACGACCATAGCAGACGCACTTAGTCCAAAGTAGAGAGGCGCACCTGGTGGTAGATCGTAGAATTCTTCCTCTGATTTAAATGTCGGGTTCACGGTGTAGCCTGTAGCGACCTCCCAGTCCGGTGTAAGTGGTGGTAAATACGCACCGTTTACTATATACCCATGTCGTATATACTGTAAATACGCACCGTTTACTATATACCCATGCCGTATATACTGTAAATACGCGCCGTTTACTATATACCCATGCCGTATATACTGTAAATACGCGCCGTTTACTATATACCCATGTCGTATATACTGTAAATACGCACCGTTTACTATATACCCATGCCGTATATACTGTAAATACGCGCCGTTTACTATATACCCATGTCGTATATACTGTAAATACGCACCGTTTACTATATACCCATGTCGTATATACTGTAAATACGCACCGTTTACTATATACCCATGCCGTATATACTGTAAATACGCACCGTTTACTATATACCCATGCCGTATATACTGTAAATACGCACCGTTTACTATATACCCATGTCATATATACTGTAAATACGCACCGTTTACTATATACCCATGCCGTATATACTGTAAATACGCACCGTTTACTATATACCCATGACGTATATACTGTAAATATGCACCGTTTACTATATACCCATGCCGTATATACTGTAAATACGCACCGTTTACTATATACCCATGCACCGTTTCGCCATATAACGCAAAATTAATGTATGGAACCGTATTATTACAGGAAAATACGGACTACCTTTCTGTACACGTTTATCAAAATACAGGTTTTTAAGCCAAATGGAATTAATGATTTTTTCTTTTTATTTCCGGAGTATAGTAAATATAGAACGACCTACCATGCTTGTACAAGCCACAAAACCCAACAATGATTTATCGTTTGTACGGAATTCGGCGTAAACGCCTTGTTCCATACGAACCGTAGATTATCATCTCATTTGGTAGCTTGTACAACATGGTCGTTCTACGTAAATAATTTAAGACATATCCTAGTTTTGTGATTGCAGATTCAAAATGGTTCATAGTCATTTATTCTGATACTTAAATTAGCAAAATATAAAAAAATTTCCAATTCACCTTAACCTAATAAGTAAAATAGACCTATTTACATTTTCCTGATTTCTACAGGAAATGTACTGAAAAATATGGTTTTCTTCAATTCTATCGAAAACAATGACGGTGACCTGAAGTGTTAGTACGTTTATCAAAATACAGGTTTTTAAGCCAAATGGAATTAATGATTTTTTTTTTAATTTCCGGAGTATAGTAAATATAGAACGACCTACCATGCTTGTACAAGCCACAAAACCCAACAATGATTTATCGTTTGTACGGAATTCGGTGTAAACGCCTTGTTCCGTACGAACCGTAGATTATCATCTCATTTGGTAGCTTGTACAACATGGTCGTTCTACGTAAATAATTTAAGACATATCCTAGTTTTGTGATTGCAGATTCAAAATGGTTCATAGTCATTTATTCTGATACTTAAATTAGCAAAATATAACATTTTTTCCAATTCACCTTAACCTAATAAGTAAAATAGACCTATTTACATTTTCCTGATTTCTACAGGAAATGTACTGAAAAATATGGTTTTCTTCAATTCTATCGAAAACAATGACGGTGACCTGAAGTGTTAGTACTTAAACATGTATTACACCTCATTTACTATATTCTGTGAAAATTTCAAGAAATGTATCTTAACGTGTCAAAACTAACTTTTTATTATTTTTATATAGTGTAATATAATTTCATCAGAATATCTATCTCTAACTCAGAGCGTAGCGCGTGACCCGCTATTAGTTAGATACAAGTTCTGTAACACTTTGAGGTCATCATATTCAACGTTCAGGAAAATGACCTGAGTTTTATTTTCAAGACAAATTGTAGATATGCCTTTCATGAGATTCTACTAGAAACATATTTAGTTTATTCAGTCGACCCGATACTGCTGACAAAAAATCGGGCACTATATCTTTATAAATCCAAGAAGACATTTTATTAGTTTTGTTTTTGTTGTTAGGATGTCCTTGTAGAATCTAACCACTAAGCTGTAAAAACGGGCAAACTTCACTCATTTTCATAAAATAAAAACCGGAATAGTTTTGTAAATATTAATGTGTATATTCATTTATTTCATATCAACACAAACAATTAAGCAGATTTGATGCTGCATCGTCGTCGTTTAACATAGATTCTATTTACACTCGTACCCTTTCTATCCATAAATACTGAGGAACACTCAGAGCGAGCCGCGCTTTGGTGAACTTTAGGTCCATGCATTTTAATCATGCATTTAATTAACAAGGCTCAGTCTTAAATACAATGGCAGTCATTCATAATTTAATCTAAACAAACATGTAGTTCATGAAAGTAAGCGTATCCACCAACATTGGTAAACAAAATGTTCAAATCACCAATTCCAACATCACCATTTCATTTGGCCACCAGTGAGAGGCGCGAATTCTCCCGTCATCTTGTCACGTCTATTTCAGTATTTACTTTATTAACACCATGATACGGTAATAACCGCGTGATTTCCCCTCATTTCTCCTCATCTTGTCATGTCTATTTCAGTATTTACTTTATTAACACCATGATACGGTAATAACCGCGTGATTTCCCCTCATTTCTCCTCATCTTGTCACGTCTATTTCAGTATTTACTTTATTAACACCATGATATGGTAATAACCGCGTGATTTCCCCTCATTTCTCCTCATCTTGTCACGTCTATTTCAGTATTTACTTTATTAACACCATGATACGGTAATAACCGCGTGATTTCCCCTCATTTCTCCTTATCTTGTCACGTCTATTTCAGTATTTACTTTATTAACACCATGATACGGTAATAACCGCGTGATTTCCCCTCATTTCTCCTCATCTTGTCACGTCTATTTCAGTATTTACTTTATTAACACCATGATACGGTAATAACCGCGTGATTTCCCCTCATTTCTCCTCATCTTGTCACGTGTATTTCAGTATTTACTTTATTAACACCATGATACGGTAATAACCGCGTGATTTCCCCTCATTTCTCCTCATCCTGTCACGTCTATTTCAGTATTTACTTTATTAACACCATGATACGGTAATAACCGCGTGATTTTCCCTCATTTCTCCTCATCTTTTCACGTCTATTTCAGTATTTACTTTATCATATTTCACTGATATTTTATTAACGCCATGTGACAGTAATAACCGCGGGTGGCGACTGTTTCCCCTCCTGTTGTCACGTATATTGTAGGGATACTGTTTCATATTGTAGTGACACTGTATTAACGTTTGTGAGGTGAGCGCGAGGCGTGCCCCCGTCTGTCTGTGTGTGGCGGGGGACGCCCGGCCCCGCGTCTCATTGGTCCCCGGAGACGCGGGCGGAAGACGCCGGCTGCGCGGGCGTCCGCTGCGCGTCCCCGCCCGGTGTCCGAGCCGCCGAGAGGGACGCCAGGTCCGGAGTCTCACACCCGGAGTCCGGCGTTCTGCACCCGGACGATAGGGCCCCGGACAGCGGGGACCCGGACGTCCTGGACGCGGACGTTTGGGCCCCGGATAGCAGTGTCCCGGATGGAGGCGTGGTCCTGGACGTTTGGGCCCCGGATAGCAGTGTCCCGGATGGAGGCGTGGTCCTGGACGTTTGGGCCCCGGGTAGCAGTGTCCCGGATGGAGGCGTGGTCCTGGACGTTTGGGCCCCGGATAGCAGTGTCCCGGATGGAGGCGTGGTCCTGGACGTTTGGGCCCCGGATAGCAGTGTCCCGGATGGAGGCGTGATCCTGGACGTTTGGGCCCCGGGTAGCAGTGTCCCGGATGGAGGCGTGGTCCTGGACGTTTGGGCCCCGGATAGCAGTGTCCCGGATGGAGGCGTGGTCCTGGACGTTTGGGCCCCGGGTAGCAGTGTCCCGGATGGAGGCGTGATCCTGGACGTTTGGGCCCCGGATACGGGAGAAGTGGATGTCCGGGACGTGGGCGTCTGAGACCCGGGCGTCTCCGTGAGTACGGATGTGAGTACGGGTGTGAGTACGGGTGTGAGTACGGGTGTGAGTACGGGCGTCAGTACGGGCGTCAGTACGGGTGTGGACGCGGCGGGCGGCGTGGCGGGGGAGGCGGGCAGCACCAGCACCGACCCCGTGGCCGTGGCCGACCCCGTGGCCGTGGCCGACCCCGTGGCCGTGGCCCCGCACCCCGGCGTCCCGAGCCTCCCGCGCGTCCCGCACCACGCCTCGCCGCACGCCGTCGGCGCATGCGCCGAGCAGCAGGCGGCGTCCGGCGACCAGGAGGCGCAGGCGCAGTGGAGCGGCGTGCGGCGGGCGGAGGGCGAGCTGAAGGTGGAGGGCGGGGAGGTGGGCGGGGTGGGCGGGGTGGGCGGGGTGGGCGGGCGCTCCACCTGGAAGCCCACGGGCTGCGTGATGGGGAAGAGCGGGTACATGCCCAGAGAGAGCGGGTTCATCGACTTGCTGGCCTGCACGCGCGGGTACTTGGAGTTGGGGCGGCGGCCGCGCGGCACTTTGGGCGCCTCCAGCAGACTCTCGATGCTGAAGGGACTCCTGAGCGCGGCGTGCGCCTTGAGGCCGGGCGCGGCGCGGCACACCTCCGTCACCTGCCCGCCCCGCCGCCCCGCCTCCTCCTCCTCCTCCTCCTCAGACCCGGGCTCGCCCACCACGTCGATCTCGTTGTCCGTCAGCGCCTCGCGAGAACTGTCCATCCCGTCTCGCGAGATGTTGTCCGACGACTCGGCGCCCGACAGCGACCGGAAGTCGTCGCTGACCGGACGTCCGGTCAGCGCCGCCTGCCGCTTGCGCTCCTCGAGGCGGCGCATGCGCTCCTCGTGCTTGCGGCGCTTCTTGTCGAGGCGCTCCTGTTCGCGCTTCTTCAGCTCGTCCGGGTCGATGGGGTCGCCGGAGCAGGTCTGCGGGTGCGCGTTGTGTGCCGGGCGGCCCGGGCCCTTCTTGGTGTTCTCCTTCTTCCTCCACTTAGCGCGCCGGTTCTGGAACCACACCTGGGGGACAAACAGACAGACGCGAGTCAGCATGGGGCCAGACGGGAGTTTACCATCGTGATGTACGTGAATAACGAGTCAGAGTTTACCATCGTGATGTACGTTAATAACGAGTCAGAGTTTACCATCGTGACGTACGTGAATAACGAGTCACAGTTTACCATCGTGATGTACGTTAATAACGAGTCAGAGTTTACCATCGTGACGTACGTTAATAACGAGTCACAGTTTACCATCGTGATGTACGTCAATAACGAGTCACAGTTTACCATCGTGACGTACGTGAATAACGAGTCACAGTTTACCATCGTGACGTACGTTAACAACGAGTCAGAGTTTACCATCGTGATGTACGTTAATAACGACTCACAGTTTACCATCGTGACGTACGTTAATAACGAGTCACAGTTTACCATCGTGATGTACGTTAATAACGAGTCACAGTTTACCATCGTGACGTACGTTAATAACGAGTCACAGTTTACCATCGTGATGTACGTTAATAACGAGTCACAGTTTACCATCGTGACGTACGTGAATAACGAGTCACAGTTTACCATCGTGATGTACGTTAACAACAAGTCACAGTTTCTCTATCATATTGTAAATTAGTCCTAGTGTCCCTATCATGATGTAAGTTATAGACAAGACAAGTCATAGTTTCTCTATCATACTGTAAATTATCAACATATCATGGTATCTCTATCATACTGTAAATTATCAACATATCATGGTTTCTCTATCATACTGTAAATTATCAACATATCATGGTTTCTCTATCATACTGTAAATTATCAACATATCATGGTTTCTCTATCATACTGTAAATTATCAACATATCATGGTTTCTCTATCATACTGTAAATTATCAACATATCATGGTTTCTTTATCATACTGTAAATTATCAACATCTCATAGTTTCTCTATCATACTGTAAATTATCAACATCTCATAGTTTCTCTATCATACTGTAAATTATCAACATCTCATAGTTTCTCTATCATACTGTAAATTATCAACATATCATGGTTTCTCTATCATACTGTAAATTATCAACATCTCATAGTTTCTCTATCATACTGTAAATTATCAACATATCATAGTTTCTCTATCATACTGTAAATTATCAACATATCATAGTTTCCCTATCATACTGTAAATTATCAACATATCATGGTTTCTCTATCACACCTTAGATCATTGTAAAGTCATAGTTTCTGTACCACACTGTACATCATAGAGCATTACTAGTTTCTGTATCATAATTCAAAGTGTCAGAGTCATACAAACAGGCCCATAGTTTCTCTACCCTGAGTACTCTTCAGACAAGACACAGATTCTCTGTCACAATGTAAATTGTCAACATGTTGTAATTTCTCTTTCATACTGTAAATTATGAACAAATACGGTAAAGAATCATTTCGCTTCATGTTAAGGGGGGGGGGGGGGGCTTGTACCCTTTGCGGGTTTACTCGGCCACTTTTTACTTCCAGAAAATAAAGTTGTGATTGCAGCACAAATGATTGGCAAGTCTTTCTTTCTGCCACTATCGTCGAGTCCTACTTTCTCTATCGCATTGTTAATTATCGCCAGTTAAGATTATTTAACATGTTGCGATACAAGTATTTTTGAAACATTTATTTCCTCTGCTGACTTGCTGAGGTGGAATGACTGCCTGATGATAAAGTAAGAGGGTGAGGGTGAGTGTGAGTGGCGAAGACGCCGCAGGGTCTAATGTCAGTCCTCATCTCTCTTTGTTAAAACCAGGTCAGGCTGACAGAATCCGGCAAGAGGAGGGAAACACTTATAACGGGAAAATAGAACACCGGCTCCCGGTGACAGAGTCTGACAGTGAGACTGACAGTGAGTCTGACAGTGAGTCTGACAGAGTCTGACAGTGAGTCTGACAGTGAGTCTGACAGTGAGTCTGACAGTGAGTCTGACACTGAGGTTGACACTGAGGCTGACAGTGAGACTGACAGTGAGACTGACAGTGAGACTGACAGTGAGTCTGACAGTGAGTCTGACAGTGAGTCTGACAGGGTCTGACAGTGAGACTGACAGGGTCTGACAGTGAGACTGACAGTGAGTCTGACAGTGTCTGACAGTGAGACTGACAGTGAGTCTGACAGAGTCTGACAGTGAGTCTCACAGAGTCTGATAGTGAGACTGACAGTGAGTCTGACAGGGTCTGACAGTGAGACTGACAGTGAGTCTGACAGTGAGTCTGACACTGAGGTTGACACTGAGGCTGACAGTGAGACTGACAGTGAGACTGACAGTGAGTCTGACAGTGAGACTGACAGTGAGTCCGACAGTGAGACTGACAGTGAGTCTGACAGTGTCTGACAGTGAGTCTGACAGTGTCTGAGAGTGTTTGACAGTGTCTGCCGACTTCTGAGCAAGGTACTAAACGATCGGTCGGTGGTGGCCAACACATTCATCAGAGGCCAAACGGGCCACGATGGAGACTCGTCTGGACTGGAGACCGGGGCAGGCGGCGGGCAGTGTGAACGGGCCACAATGGAGCCTCGTCTGGACCGGAGACCGGGGCAGGCGGGCAGTGTGAACGGGCCACGATGGAGACTCGTCTGGACCGGAGACCGGGGCAGGCGGGCAGTGTGAACGGGCCACGATGGAGACTCGTCTGGACCGGAGACCGGGGCAGGCGGCAGTGTGAACGGGCCACAATGGAGACTCGTCTGGACCGGAGACCGGGGCAGGCGGGCAGTGTGAACGGGCCACGATGGAGACTCGTCTGGACCGGAGACCGGGGCAGGCGGCAGTGTGAACGGGCCACAATGGCGGTGGTCTCCCGTTTATTAATTGCGATATTGAATGAGAGGTGGCGGTAAAAGTGTTTTAATAAACACTAAGCGGGTGTCGGGGGTGGTCGGGGCTGCTCGGGGCTGCTCGGGGCTGCTCGGGGCTAACTCACCATGACACTAATTGTAATTGGAGTGTCGGGAGGGATGCATGCCGCACTTCGTTAGCCGCGTGGCCGCACGCTGCTGTGACACGACCTGCTGGTTCTGTTTCTACCAGGGAGGCCTTTCCACACACTACGCCATACTACACGGCCCTACATAACCCCACACCACCCTACACGGCCCTACAGAACCCCACACCATACTACACGGCCCTACAGAACCCTACACCACCCAACAAGGCCCTATATAACCCCACACCACCCTACACGGCCCTACATAACCCCACACCACCCTACAAGGCCCTACAGAACCCCACACCACCCTACACGGCCCTACATAACCCCACACAACCCTACAAGGCCCTACAGAACCCCACACCATACTACACGGCCCTACATAACCCCACACAACCCTACACGGCCCTACAGAACCCTACACCATACTACGCGGCCCTACATAACCCCACACCATACTACATGGCCCTACATAACCCCACACAACCCTACACGGCCCTACAGAACCCTACACCACGCTACACGGCCCTACATAACCCCACACCATACTACACGGCCCTATATAACCCCACACCACCCTACACGGCCCTATATAACCCCACACCATACTACACGGCCCTATATAACCCCACACCACCCTACACGGCCCTATATAACCCCACACCACCCTACACAGCCCTATATAACCCCACACCACCCTACAAGGCCCTACATAACCCCACACCACACTACACGGCCCTATATAACCCCACACCACCCTACACGGCCCTATATAACCCCACACCACCCTACAAGGCCCTACATAACCCCACACCATGCTACACAGCCCTATATAACCCCACACCACCCTACAAGGCCCTACATAACCCCACACCATGCTACACGGCCCTATATAACCCCACACCACCCTACAAGGCCCTATATAACCCCACACCACCCTACAAGGCCCTATATAACCCCACACCATACTATACGGCCCTATATAACCCCACACCACCCTACACGGCCCTTTATAACCCCACACCATCCTACACGGCCCTATAGAACCCAACACCACCCTACACGGCCCTATATAACCCCACACCACCCTACACAGCCCTATATAACCCCACACCACCCTACAAGGCCCTATATAACCCCACACCATACTATACGGCCCTACAGAACCCCACACCACCCTACATGGCCCTACATAACCCCACACCATACTACAAGGCCCTACAACACCCCACACAACCCTACACCAACCCACACAATCCTACAACACCCCACACAACCCTACACCAACCCACATAACCCTACAACACCCCACACAACCCTACAACACCCCACACAACCCTACAACATCCCACACAACCCCACAACACCCCACACAACCCTACACCAACCCACACAACCCCACAACACCCCACACAACCCTACACCAACCCACACAACCCCACAACACCCCACACAACCCTACAACACCCCACACAACCCTACATCAGCTGTCAGCTCTTAGATTTATCATCAAGTGGCCGACACTCTGATCAACAACAAGCGGTGCTGTAGGTAAATTGGTCACTCTCAGATTTATCACCCTGTTTACGACTGGACAATAAAGTCGGCTCATCCAATCGAGAATGTGTCTGTGTCCCGCCGCCCACCACTGACCACCACACACCCACCACACCCCCCACCCCCGTCACACTACAGGTGTATTTAACCCGTCTATATACCACACACACCTCACACACACTACACACACACCTCACACACACCTCGCACACAGATGGCTCCATATGAACCAGGACGGGAGCCGTCAGATAGTCACATCTCAGACACTCGTTTAGTCCTCAAGTCGTCATTCGCCACCTGAACGCCTCCCGTAAGCACCGCGAGGTGGCGCCACGTTTGATGTGGGCGCGGGACGCTGCGCAGACAAAGTGCGCGTTACGATGGTCACTCACTGACCCTTTTATCGCCCACCCAGCCGGGTACGCACACCTGACGCTGGGCGGCGCTGCGGGCGCCGGGCCCACAATGCACCTCGTTAAGGAGTTGATTGTAAGTGAAAGGCGGCGGGCGGCATCCCGGGGGTCACGTGATAAATGACGATAAATCACGAGAGTACTTCTCGCCGCTGACAGGTGAATGCCCAACGCCAAGGACTTCCTCTGACCTCTCTCCCCTCTCCTCTCTCTTCTCTCTCTCCTCTCTCTTCTCTCTCTCTCTCTCCACCCTCTCTCTCCTCTCTCTTCTCTCTCTCTCCCTCTCCTCTCTCCCCTCTCCTCTCTCTCCTCTCTCCCCTCTCCTCTCTCTCTCTCCCCTCTCCTCTCTCTTCTCTCTCTTCTCTCTCTTCTCTCTCTCTCTCTCCACCCTCTCTCTCTTCTCTCTTTCCCCTCTCTCCCTTCTCTCCTCTCTCTCTCCACCCTCTCTCTCTCCCCTCTCTCTCCCCTCTCCTCTCTCTCCTCTCTCTCCTCTCTCTCTCCTCTCTCTCCTCTCTTCTCTCTCTTCTCTCTCTTCTCTCTCTCTCTCCCCCTCTCTCTCCTCTCTCTCTCCACCCTCTCTCTCCCCTCTCTCCCCTCTCCTCTCTCTCCCCTCTCCTCTCTCTTCTCTCTCTTTCCCCTCTCTCTCCCCTCTCCTCTCTCTCCTCTCTCTCCCTTCTCTCCTCTCTCTCTCCACCCTCTCTCTCTCCCCTCTCTCTCCCTCTCCTCTCTCCTCTCTCTCCTCTGTCTCTCTCTCCTCTCTCTCCTCTCTCCCCTCTCCTCTCTCTCCTCTCTCTTCTCTCTCTTCTCTCTCTCTCTCTCTCCACCCTCTCTCTCTCTCTCTTTCCCCTCTCTCTCCCCTCTCCTCTCTCTTCTCTCTCTTCTCTCTCTTCTCTCTCTCTCTCTCTCCACCCTCTCTCTCTCTCTCTCTCTTTCCCCTCTCTCCCTTCTCTCCTCTCTCTCCTCTCTCTTCTCTCTCTCTCTCTCCACCCTCTCCTCTCTCTCCTCTCTCTTCTCTCTCTTCTCTCTCCACCCTCTCTCTTCTCTCTCTCTCTCTCTCTCTTTCCCCTCTCTCCCTTCTCTCCTCTCTCTCTCCACCCTCTCTCTCTCCCCTCTCTCTCCCTCTCCTCTCTCCTCTCTCTCCTCTGTCTCTCTCTCCTCTCTCTCCCCCAATCTCTCCTCTCCCGCCTCGCTTTGACTTCCCTCAACCTGGCCCGCTGCATTCTGAGATTGTCGTCGACGTGGTCTGTTGCATTCTGGGATTGTTACACCTAATGACCTCCACCAGCGTCTCACCAGCGTCCGCGTCTCAGAGCGGAAGTTGCGCGCCGACCCACTGCGCACTCGGGGACGCCGGCTGCTGGTGGCGCCCTCTGCCGGTCGCTGGTTGCCGGCGGGTGCGACACTTGATCGTTTTGCCTTTATTATCGCCCGTCGCTGAGACAATGGGCCATTACCTGCCCCCTGGTGGTGGAGTGTGTAACTCTCTGCGGGCCGCTGACAGTCTGTCACTCGCCGGGGGAGCGGGGGGCGGGGGGGGGGGGCGGGTCTTTATTTACCAGTAAACCCCCCCGCCCCTTATTCACAGAAACCCATCTGGTTTCATTCTCTTCTTGTTCAGGATCGAATGTGCAGGAAGGGAGGGTGCGTGTATGGGGTGTACGAGTAGTGCGTGTAGGGCGTGTATGGGGTGTATGTGTATGTAGGGGGTGTATGAGGTGTGCGTATCGGGTGTATGGGGTGTATGTTTGAGGTGTATGAGGTGTAGGGGGTGTAGGGGGTGTATGAGGTGTATGGGGGTGTATGGGGTGTACGGGGTGTAGGGGGTGTAGGGGGTGAATGTATGAGGCGTAGGGGGTGTATGGGGTATGTGTAGGGGTGGAATACAAGCTTATAGCCGCCTCAGGGTGAGGGGGGAGGGAGAGGGGGAGGTTTGAGGGAGGTTTGAGTGGGGCGGGGGGGGGGGGGGTGTCGTCACACGGTGAGCGATAATAGGGCAGAGTGGAAACAATAAAATGGGCTTGTTGGCAGACGCTGCGGGCGTCCCTGACATTGTGTAACGCGATCAGCGTCGTCCGTACCGCCACCTAGCGGCGTCTTCACCCCCCCCCCCCCCGACACGAGGCTGGCACCATCGACGCGGGCCGCGTCTGTTAGTTTAGATGCCGTCCACACGGGGCGGGGCGCGGGGAATGCCGGGTAATGGCGAAGCGCGCATTGATTGTGACGTCATCATTCACAAAGTGTGTCGTCCGCGCTCGGTCCCTGTGTAGGAGTTAACAAGGAACTGCGTCCGTAGCCTCTCAAAATACGCCATCAGTCTTGGTTGCGGAGTCATCACTAGACGCAAAGCACATCAAAATAAATGGCGGCTATGGATGGAGTGCGGTTCAGATTTTATCTCACCCCTATATCACTCCGTGGTTGGGTGATTTATGATGTCATTGACCATTGAATATTTCTTTATAATACTCCATGGGCATTGGGTATGAGTTCCCAACAGGAATAGAAGACCAGGGGTGAGAAAATGCCAGAATTAACTGCCCTCTGCACACTACCTGCTACCATCTCACTGCACACCACCTGCTACCCCTTCCCCATCTCACATCTCACATCTCACTGCACACCACCTGCTACCCCTTCCCCATCTCACATCTCACATCTCACTGCACACCACCTGCTACCACTTCCCCATCTCACATCTCACTGCACACCACCTGCTACCACTTCCCCATCTCACATCTCACTGCACACCACCTGCTACCCCTTCCCCATCTCACATCTCACTGCACACCACCTGCTACCACTTCCCCATCTCACATCTCACATCTCACTGCACACCACCTGCTACCCCTTCCCCATCTCACATCTCACATCTCACTGCACACCACCTGCTACCCCTTCCCCATCTCACATCTCACTGCACACCACCTGCTACCACTTCCCCATCTCACATCTCACTGTACACCACCTGCTACCACTTCCCCATCTCACATCTCACTGCACACCACCTGCTACCACTTCCCCACCTCACATCTCACATCTCACTGCACACCACCTGCTACCCCTTCCCCATCTCACATCTCACTGCACACCACCTGCTACCCCTTCCCCATCTCACATCTCACATCTCACTACACACCACCTGCTACCCCTTCCCCATCTCACATCTCACTGCACACCACCTGCTACCCCTTCCCCATCTCACATCTCACATCTCACTGCACACCACCTGCTACCCCTTCCCCATCTCACATCTCACTGTACACCACCTGCTACCACTTCCCATCTCACATCTCACTGTACACCACCTGCTACCCCTTCCCCATCTCACATCTCACATCTCACTGTACACCACCTGCTACCCCTTCCCCATCTCACATCTCACGTCTCACTGCACACCACCTGCTACCACTTCCCCATCTCACATCTCACGTCTCACTGTACACCACCTGCTACCCCTCCCCCATCTCACATCTCACTGTACACCACCTGCTACCACTTCCCCATCTCACATCTCACTGTACACCACCTGCTACCACTTCCCCATCTCACATCTCACTGCACACCACCTGCTACCCCTTCCCCATCTCACATCTCACATCTCACTGCACACCACCTGCTACCACTTTCACATCTCACATCTCACATCTTACTGCACACCACCTGCTACCACTTCCCCATCTCACATCTCACATCTCACTGTACACCACCTGCTACCCCTTCCCCATCTCACATCTCACTGTACACCACCTGCTACCCCTCCCCCATCTCACATCTCACTGCCCGCTCGTCCTCACGCCCTCACCCTTGCCCCTCACCCTTGCCCCTCGCTGGCCGCTCCACTGCACCCTCTTCCCCCCAATTCAATATAGCGCCGTCTCCCAGGGACACCAAATCAATTTCCGCGCGTCCAGATAGAAATGCGCATTCGGGCTCTGGTGAGAATCTGAGTCGGCCAGACTGGTCATCCGTCTTGTCGCCGGGCGGCGCTGTAATCGTGGAGGGGCGGTGATGGCGGGATGCCAGTAATCATGGGCGCGTTTGTCGCCGTCTGTAGCCTGCCCTGTACCCTGTATCCTGTATCCTGAGCTGTACCCTGCCCTGTACCCTGTACCCTGTATCCTGTACCCTGCCCTGTATCCTGTACCCTGTATCCTGTACCCTGTACCCTGCCCTGTATCCTGTACCCTGAGCCCTGTATCCTGAGCTGTACCCTGCCCTGTATCCTGTACCCTGTATCCTGTATTCTGTACCCTGCCCTGTATCCTGTATCCTGTATCCTGTACCCTGTACCCTGCCCTGTATCCTGTACCCTGAGCCCTGTATCCTGAGCTGTACCCTGCCCTGTATCCTGTACCCTGTATCCTGTACCCTGTACCCTGCCCTGTATCCTGTACCCTGAGCCCTGTATCCTGAGCTGTACCCTGCCCTGTATCCTGTATCCTGTATCCTGAGCTGTACCCTGCCCTGTACCCTGTATCCTGTATCCTGAGCTGTACCCTGCCCTGTACCCTGTATCCTGAGCTGTACCCTACCCTGTACCCTGTGCCCTCAACCTAGCCCTGTATCCTGCCCTGTACCCTGTACCCTGCCCTGTACCCTGTCCCTACACCAAGTCCCTGTACTCCGTTCCTGCACCCAGTCCCGCACCCAGTCCCTGCACCTAGTCCCTGTACGCAGTCCCTGTACGCAGTCCCTGTACGCAGTCCCTGTACGCAGTCCCTGTACGCAGTCCCTGTACGCAGTCCCTGTACGCAGTCCCTGTACGCAGTCCCTGTACGCAGTCCCTGTACGCAGTCCCTGTACCCCGTCCCCGCAGCTAGTCCCTGTACCACATCCCTGCATTACATCCCTGCAGGGACAGGTGGGGCGGGGCAGGGTGGGTCGGGACAGGGCGGGTCGGGACAGGGCGGGTCAGGGGCGGGTCAGGGGCGGGTCAGGGTGGGTCGGGACGAGCCGGTCTGGGCCGCGTTTCTCGGCGGGCGTAGCGGCGGCCGGCGTCCGATTATTGCCCCAGCTACATCTCCGATAACCAACCTAATAAACATCCATCATGAATCAATTTCATTGGCAGAAACACTTCCAGACCAAATCAAGATTGCTCTCAACAATTTCCCGCGCCGGCTCGCATCGACCGCCATCATTCCGCGCCGCGTGCTCCGCCCCGCGTGCTCCGCGCCGCGTTCTCCGCCCCGCGTTCTCCGCCCCGCGTGCTCCGCGCCGCGTGCTCCGCCCGCCGCCTTCACTCGCCTCTTACTGTGTTCAGAACGCCCGCGTCCCCGCCGCTCCTTCACGTCCCGTTTAAGAATCGCTCGCTAGGCGCTGGTCGGCGGCCGGCTATAAAAGCACGCCGCTCGCCGGCACCAGCGCCGCGGAAAGTCGTCTGCTGCACTCGGCGGGCGATAATAGGAATCAGTGAATCGATACAACACATGAAGGACTTCAAATTGAATCACAACGAGGCTGCCGCCCCGCGCCGCTCGCCGCACATGCGCAGTAACAATCAGGGTGGCGGAAATGATGAGGGAACAGATTAAATCGCCATCATGGGCGCCGTTATAAGCCGCACTAACCTGTCGTATGCTGCCATCACAATCCCCGTTACAAGCCGCACTAACCTGTCTTACACTGCCATCACAATCCCCGTTACAAGCCGCACTAACCTGTCATATGCTGCCATCACAATCCCCGTTACAAGCCGCACTAACCTGTCGTACGCTGCCATCACAATCCCCGTTACAAGCCGCACTAACCTGTCATATGCTGCCATCACAATCCCCGTTATAAGCCGCACTAACCTGTCATATGCTGCCATCACAATCCCCGTTATAAGCCGCACTAACCTGTCGTACGCTGCCATCACAATCCCCGTTACAAGCCGCACTAACCTGTCTTACACTGCCATCACAATCCCCGTTATAAGCCGCACTAACCTGTCATATGCTGCCATCACAATCCCCGTTATAAGCCGCACTAACCTGTCATACGCTGCCATCACAATCCCCGTTATAAGCCGCACTAACCTGTCATACCCGCCATCACATCAGCCATTATAAGCCACACTAACCTGTCGTACCCACCATCAAATCTGCCGTTATAAGCTGCACTATCCTGTCATACCCACCATCACATCTGCCATTATAAGCCGCACTAACCTGTCGTACCCGCCATCACATCTGCCGTTATAAGCCGCACTAACCTGTCGTACCCACCATCACATCTGCCGTTATAAGCCGCACTAACCTGTCGTACCCACCATCACATCTGCCGTTATAAGCCGCACTAACCTGTCGTACCCACCATCACATCTGCCGTTATAAGCCGCACTAACCTGTCGTACCCGCCAACACATGAGCCGCACTAACCTGTCGTACCCGCCATCACATGAGCCGCACTACCCTGTCGTACCCGCCAACACATGAGCCGCACTAACCTGGCATACGCCGCCATCATCCGCCATCATTATCCACCCTAAGCTGGCGTACGCTGCTATATATGCTGCCTTCTGTTAGTGGCACAGCTAAAGGCTACCATCATTGACCCAACTAACCTGCAATACGCAGCAATACGTAGCCCTCCCAAATTAACCCCACTAACCGGCTCCAGGCGGGACATCTAAAGCGGGACGGGGCAGTTTCCTTGTATCTTTTTCACAGGGCTGTGGGCGGGTTTCTGTAACAGCTTCTCATTACTACATTCCATTACCGTGAGAAGTCGGGAGAGTGCAGCGACCAGCTTCCAGTCTCTTAGTGATTAAGGCGTGTAATGGCATTGCAGCTATTTATACACGAATTAGAGAAGGGTTGGTGTGATGTGAAGTATTTATTATACACGAGGTAAAGATTGGTTGGTGTGATGTGAAGTATTTATTATACACGAATTAGAGAAGGGTTGGTGTGATGTGAAGTATTTATTATACACGAGGTAAAGATGGGTTGGTGTGATGTGAAGTATCTATTTATAGATACAAGGTAAAGAATGTCGCATATCTATTTTAACACAAGATAAGGATGGTGCAGTATAATGAGAGTCGGCAGCTAAAAGACGCAGCTGTGACTCTGTATAATGAGAGTCAGTTAAAGACGCCGCTGTGACTCTGTATGAGAGTCGGCAGCTAAAAGACGCCGCTGTGACTCTGTATGAGAGTCGGCAGCTAAAAGACGCCGCTGTGACTCTGTATAATGAGAGTCGGCTAAAAGACGCCGCTGTGACTCTGTATGAGAGTCGGCAGCTAAAAGATGCTGCTGTGACTCTGTATAATGAGAGTCAGTTAAAGACGCCGCTGTGACTCTGTATGAGAGTCGGCAGCTAAAAGACGCCGCTGTGACTCTGTATAATGAGAGTCGGCTAAAAGACGCCGCTGTGACTCTGTATGAGAGTCGGCAGCTGAAAGACGCCGCTGTGACTCTGTATAATGAGAGTCGGCAGCTAAAAGACGCCGCTGTGACTCTGTATAATGAGAGTCGGCTAAAAGACGCCGCTGTGACTCTGTATGAGAGTCGGCAGCTAAAAGACGCCGCTGTGAATCTGTATGAGAGTCGGCAGCTAAAAGACGCCGCTGTGAATCTGTATGAGAGTCGGCAGCTAAAAGACGCCGCTGTGAATCTGTATAATGAGTCAGCTAAAAGACGCTACGTGACTCTGTATAATGAGAGTCGGCTAAAAGACGCCACGTGACTCTGTATAATGAGAATCGGCAGCTAAAAGACGCCGCTGTGACTCTGTATAATGAGAGTCAGCTAAAAGACGCCACGTGACTCTCTATAATGAGAGTCAGCTAAAAGACGCCGCTGTGACTCTGTATGAGAGTCGGCAGCTAAAAGACGCCGCTGTGACTCTGTATAATGAGAGTCGGCAGTTAAAAGACGCCGCTGTGACTGTATAATCAGAGTCAGCTAAAAGACGCCGCTGTGACTGTGTATAATGAGAGTCAGCTAAAAGACGCCGCTGTGACTGTGTATAATGAGAGTCAGCTAAAAGACGCCGCTGTGACTCTGTATAATGAGAGTCAGCTAAAAGACGCCGCTGTGACTCTACATTGTAGCGCCGGCGTACCCATCATGCACTGCTGCGGTCTTAGCCCGCGCTACACTTCTTCCAGCGACTGTCAATACTGATTTCACACCCGTCACGCCTCTCCCACACCCACTGCCCGCTCCCCACCACCGGAAGCCCCTCAGCCGCCATGTTGGGGCGGTGTGGCGCGCCAATTTTCCGCTCGGAGTGTTGGCCAATTGATGTCAGCAGAAGTGGTTTCACGCTTCCGCTTGTCGGCAGTTATTAAGTGCAACTCGCTGCGCGCGCCGCCGGAAGCGGAAGCGGAACCGATATGTCGGGCCGTCGGTTGTGAATATTAGCCACCAGGCGTCGCTGCGGCGTAATCAGCAGAAATTGGCGGGAAATAGATAGGCGCATGCGCTATGAATTATCGACATGGAAATTTAAAGACGTGGCGGGCCGGCAGGGGGCGCCTGTGTGCACGGCGGTAATTGAAACATGAAATATGCAGCCGCACACCGAGGATTACCACCGCCGTGTTTGCGCCTCCCCGCCGCTAGGCGGAGCGTCGATCTGCGCCTGCGCACGGCGGCTGGCGTCCCGCCGCCACTTCCGGCCGCGTCCCTTTTGTTCTTTTCACATTCAATTATATTCAGTAAACACATTAGAAACGCCGCAGCCCAAGATCCACAAGACCCGCCTGGCGAAGGACGGACTGTGCTGGGAGAGCCAAGGCCACAGATTGCGTCTCCAAGCGGAGGCTTAATTTACCAAGTCTCCTTCTCAGCTCAAAATTAATTACACTTTTTTGCCGCCATTTTCTCTGCTTGCCTGGTTGGCGCGCGTCACAAATAGATGTCCGCGGCCGCGCAAATAAAAGATGTGAATAATTAAATGTAATATGAAATTGGCGAATCTATTGTCTAAATAGCGGGGGCGGCGAGAGGCACGCAGCTATTGAATTTTTTATTGGGTCATCATGGCTGAGCCTCGCTTTCATCACGACCCAGGCCTGCCTTCTCCACCAGAGGGTGTTGGTTAACAGAGTGGCATTAATATGTTTCATCAACGAATCTATGAGGCGGCCCCGGTGTATTTATAATAGAGGGAGCGGTAGACTGGTCACCACACACCACACCACACCCTGTATATAGTGTAAATACACCAGACGGCAGTAGACTGGTCACACACCACACCACACCCTGTATATAGTGTAAATACACCAGACGGCAGTAGACTGGTCACCACACACCACACCACACCCTGTATATAGTGTAAATACACCAGACGGCAGTAGACTGGTCACACACCACACCACACCCTGTATATAGTGTAAATACACCAGACGGCGGTAGACTGGTCACACACCACACCACACCCTGTATATAGTGTAAATACACCAGACGGCGGTAGACTGGTCACACACCACACCACACCCTGTATATAGTGTAAATACACCAGACGGCGGTAGACTGGTCACACACCACACCACACCCTGTATATAGTGTAAATACACCAGACGGCGGTAGACTGGTCACACACCACACCACACCCTGTATATAGTGTAAATACACCAGACGGCAGTAGACTGGTCACACACCACACCACACCCTGTATATAGTGTAAATACACCAGACGGCAGTAGACTGGTCACACACCACACCACACCCTGTATATAGTGTAAATACACCAGACGGCGGTAGACTGGTCACCACACACCACACCACACCCTGTATATAGTGTAAATACACCAGACGGCGGTAGACTGGTCACACACCACACCCTGTATATAGTGTAAATACACCAGACGGCAGTAGACTGGTCACCACACACCACACCCTGTATATAGTGTAAATACACCAGACGGCAGTAGACTGGTCACACACCACACCACACCCTGTATATAGTGTAAATACACCAGACGGCAGTAGACTGGTCACACACCACACCACACCCTGTATATAGTGTAAATACACCAGACGGCAGTACACTGGTCACACACCACACCACACCCTGTATATAGTGTAAATACACCAGACGGCAGTAGACTGGTCACACACCACACCACACCCTGTATATAGTGTAAATACACCAGACGGCAGTAGACTGGTCACACACCACACCACACCCTGTATATAGTGTAAATACACCAGACGGCAGTAGACTGGTCACACACCACACCACACCACACCCTGTATATAGTGTAAATACACCAGACGGCGGTAGACTGGTCACACACCACACCACACCCTGTATATAGTGTAAATACACCAGACGGCAGTAGACTGGTCACACACCACACCACACCCTGTATATAGTGTAAATACACCAGACGGCGGTAGACTGGTCACACACCACACCACACCCTGTATATAGTGTAAATACACCAGACGGCAGTAGACTGGTCACACACCACACCACACCCTGTATATAGTGTAAATACACCAGACGGCAGTAGACTGGTCACACACCACACCACACCCTGTATATAGTGTAAATACACCAGACGGCAGTAGACTGGTCACACACCACACCACACCCTATATATAGTGTAAATACACCAGACGGCAGTACACTGGTCACACACCACACCACACCCTGTATATAGTGTAAATACACCAGACGGCAGTAGACTGGTCACACACCACACCACACCCTGTATATAGTGTAAATACACCAGACGGCAGTAGACTGGTCACACACCACACCACACCCTGTATATAGGTGGTGTGGAGGGCGGAGGGCGGAGGGCGGCGGGCGGCGGGCGGCGGGCGGAGGGCGGCGGGCGGAGGGCGGCGGACGGCGGGCGGCGGGCGGCGGGCGGCGGGCGGAGGGCGGCGGGCGGCGGGCGGCAGGCGGAGGGCGGCGGGCGGAGGGCGGCGGGCGGCGGGCGGAGGGCGGCGGGCGGCGGGCGGAGGGCGGAGGGCGGCAGGCGGCGGGCGGCAGGCGGCGGGTGGAGGGCGGCGGGCGGCGGGCGGAGGGCGGCGGGTGGAGGGCGGCGGGCGGCGGGCGGCAGGCGGAGGGCGGCGGGCGGCGGGCGGCGGGCGGCGGGCGGCGGGCGGAGGGCGGCGGGCGGCGGGCGGCGGGCGGCGGGCGGCGGGCGGCGGGCGGAAGGCGGCGGGCGGCGGCCGGGCAGAGGCAGCCAATTTGGCCGGCGGTACGGGGTCAGATGGAGGGGTCAGATTCACAGATTGATTCTCGTCGTTAATCTATCGTCGTCAGCTAACCCGCGCGACGCGCCACTTCCGCCGCCCAGCGCCGGGGTCAAGGCCGACCTGACGCTACTTCCGGTCGGGAAGATGGCGAGTTTTGATTGAAAGTTGGGTCTGGAGGATGTAGTGAGGTGATAGATAAATCATTATATGACTTACTATTAATGTCGGGGTATGTGGTGAGGTAATAGATGTATTATTATATGACTAACTATTAATGTCGGGGTATGTGGTGAGGTGATAGATGTATTATTATATGACTAACTATCAATGTCGGGGTATGTGGTGAGGTGATAGATAAATCATTATATGACTTACTATTAATGTCGGGGTATGTGGTGAGGTAATAGATGTATTATTATATGACTAACTATTAATGTCGGGGTATGTGGTGAGGTAATAGATGTATTATTATATGACTAACTATTAATGTCGGGGTATGTGGTGAGGTAATAGATGTATTATCATATGACTAACTATTAATGTCGGGGTATGTGGTGAGGTGATAGATGTATTATTATATACCTGTATCCACTATGTACACCGCCCTCCCCTACCCATGTCGTATTTATACCCGTATTCACCGGGTAATGTCGGGGTATGTAGTGAGGTGATAGATGTATTATCATATGACTAACTATTAATGTCGGGGTATGTAGTGAGGTGATAGATGTATTATTATATACCTGTATCCACAATGTACACCGCCCTCCCCTACCCATGTCGTATTTATACCCGTATTCACCGGGTAATGTCGTGGTATGTAGTGAGGTGATAGATGTATTATTATATACCTGTATCCACTATGTACACTGCCCTCCCCTACCCATGTCGTACTTATACCCGTATTCACCGGGTAATGTCGTGGTATGTAGTGAGGTGATAGATGTATTATTATATACCTGTATCCACTATGTACACCGCCCTCCCCTACCCATGTCGTATTTATACCCGTATTCACCGGGTGATGTCGGGGTATATTACTCTATATTATTCTGTAATACTGTGACATATCAACATGCCCCGTGTGACACTTAAACACAGACTGTATGTAGAACCCTCACACTGTGACATATCAACATGCCCCGTGTGACACTCAAACACAGACTGTATGTAGAACCCACACACTGTGACATATCAACATGCCCCGTGTGACACTAAAACACAGACTGTATGTAGAACCCTCACACTGTGACATATCCACATGCCCCGTGTGACACTAAAACACAGACTGCATGTAGAACCCTCACACTGTGACATATCAACATGCCCCGTGTGACACTAAAACACAGACTGCATGTAGAACCCACACACTGTGACATATCAACATGCCCCGTGTGACACTAAAACACAGACTGTATGTAGAACCCACACACTGTGACATATCAACATGCCCCGTGTGACACTAAAACACAGACTGTATGTAGAACCCTCACACTGTGACATATCAACATGCCCCGTGTGACACTAAAACACAGACTGTATGTAGAACCCTCACACTGTGACATATCAACATGCCCCGTGTGACACTAAAACACAGACTGCATGTAGAACCCACACACTGTGACATATCAACATGCCCCGTGTGACACTAAAGCACAGACTGTATGTAGAACCCACACACTGTGACATATCAACATGCCCCGTGTGACACTAAAACACAGACTGTATGTAGAACCCACACACTGTGACATATCAACATGCCCCGTGTGACACTAAAACACAGACTGTATGTAGAACCCACACACTGTGACATATCAACATGCCCCGTGTGACACTAAAACACAGACTGTATGTAGAACCCACACACTGTGACATATCAACATGCCCCGTGTGACACTAAAACACAGACTGTATGTAGAACCCTCACACTGTGACATATCAACATGCCCCGTGTGACACTTAAACACAGACTGTATGTAGAACCCTCACACTGTGACATATCAACATGCCCCGTGTGACACTAAAACACAGACTGTATGTAGAACCCTCACACTGTGACATATCAACATGCCCCGTGTGACACTTAAACACAGACTGTATGTAGAACCCACACACTGTGACATATCAACATGCCCCGTGTGACACTCAAACACAGACTGTATGTAGAACCCGCCCACACTGTGACATATCAACATGCCCCGTGTGACACTCAAACACAGACTGTATGTAGAACCCACACACTGTGACATATCAACATGCCGGCCCTGTGTGACACTAAAACACAGACTGTATGTAGAACCCACACACTGTGACATATCAACATGCCCCGTGTGACACTCAAACACAGACTGTATGTAGAACCCGCCCACACTGTGACATATCAACATGCCGGCCCCGTGTGACACTAAAAGACAGACTGCATGTAGAAACCTCACACTGTGACATATCAACATGCCCCGTGTGACACTAAAACACAGACTGTATGTAGAACCCTCACACTGTGACATATCAACATGCCGGCCCCGTGTGACACTAAAACACAGACTGTATGTAGAACCCGCCCACACTGTGACATATCAACATGCCCCGTGTGACACTAAAACACAGACTGTATGTAGAACCCGCCCACACTGTGACATATCAACATGCCCCGTGTGACACTAAAACACAGACTGTATGTAGAACCCACACACTGTGACATATCAACATGCCCCGTGTGACACTAAAACACAGACTGCCTGTAGAACCCACACACTGTGACATATCAACATGCCCCGTGTGACACTTAAACACAGACTGTATGTAGAACCCACACACTGTGTAAGCGGGAGACGAGGTTCTTACCTGGATGCTAAATGACACAGATGGAATGAGTTGACGCTGAGGACACTGAGAGCGTGTCAACACGCGCCCACACCTCGCTCTGCGTCAACACGCCGCTAAAAGGCCCACGCCGCCCGCGGCCCGCCACCACTCCCCGCCTTTTTAGGGGAAGAGAGTGAGCACTATTTGATTTGTCATTTTCAATTGTGTCCAATTTTCCAGACAAAGGTCGCAATGAAATGCAGGAGCCAGTGAAAAGCAGGCAATCGTAGCTAATGACAGGCATCGTAGCCAACGAAAGGCAACCGTAGCCAACGAAAGGCAGGCAATTGTAGCTAATGGTAGGCAGGTGGAGGAGGGCGGTGTAGGGTGTAGGGCGGGCGGTGTAGGGCGGGTGGTGTACGGTGTAGGGCGGGCGGTGTAGGGCGGGTGGTGTACGGTGTAGGGCGGGCGGTGTAGGGTGTAGGGCGGGCGGTGTAGGGTGTAGGGCGGGC